>BHFT01061371.1:0-17398 GCA_004320025.1 Laticauda laticaudata
TATCCCGGTTAGCCAAAAACTTTCACTTTTTCAGCTTCCTCCTGCACATTCTTATCCAGATGAAAGCTTCTTTGTGGTGGCCATTGCTGACTGCTGCTCCACTGCTTTCAGAAAAAGCAGTTAAGTCAACTGAGGAGGGGGGTTGCAATTAAATTCATTTTGCATTTCGCATAGGAGGTTGGAAGTATAAGTAAAATTATCTTGTATAATAATTCTGCAATATTAGAAGAAAGATCTATCTGTACAATTTCAAAGATTGGCAAAATCAGTATTCCTTAGTGATATGAAAAAAGAAATGCTCCTGAAAATGTGATAATTCTAACCATGTTATTTTCTACTATGAGATTTCTTGTTTAATAAAAAGAATTTGCTATTGAAGAACTTTTTAGTTCTAGATGTGGCCTTAAAATGTGTCATATGTGTTATCATATTACTATTAATATAAATTGGTTGGTATATATTGTCTCATTATGTGAGATCATATTCTCATACAAGAAGCCTTTCTTTTTCAATATTTAATATTCTGGGAAATGCTAAATGGAACAGTCATGGTAACTCACTATTACAGATAAAGAATCTAATTAGGCTTCCTATTGAGTCTCACCTACATCCTTGGGATATTAGGTAGTTGAAGATTTTCCAATGTATAGCACCAAATGATATTTTTAAGCTTCTACATGTTGCAAGACAGTAAATTTCTATAGTACTGTAGACAAAGTGAATATACCTCAGGTCCCTTTATCATCTATTGGGACTAAAGAAGTGAGCCTTTTATGTTGCAGCTCCCACTTTCTGGATAGTTTCCTTCCCAGAATTCTATATAATTCTAGTTGATAATATTCAGAAAATTACTGAAATGTGACTATTCTCCCAGGCTGTTAGCAAAACCTTATAAAATGTTTTATTGTTCTGCATGCTTGTGATCAATTTTTTGTTATTCTTTTTTAATGTAAGCCAATCAGAATCATTTGGGATTCTTTAAATGAATTATTTTCTCTTATGTTTCTCTGAAAGAATGCAACTGGTGTACTCTTATATTCATAGCTATTGTCAGAAGAAAAGATGAGGTCATGGTCAAAGAATTATTCCAGCTTTGGCCACTTGGAAATCTTATTTGGAATAGGAATATAATTCATGTTCTCATCAGAATAGAGTACTGAAATGTGCTATAGATAGACATGTCTTTCAAGAATACTATAATTGCAGAAGAAAGCAACTGCTCAAATGCTCCTTTACCCTATATATTTCATTCATTCATTTGGTCAGTTTATATTCAGTACTTGTCTGCTTAACATACAGCTGATGGTTATGTACAGATCATAAAATATCAAAAATATGACCATAAATAAACAATTATACCAGAAAGCCTACTAACAATAAGGTCAAACTATCTGGACAAGTTTGAAAGAACAAATTACAGGGTACTGAATGTCTATGGGTAACAAAAAGTCTTCAAAAGTTTACAAAAGATAGGAAACCTAAATTTAATTTTGAAGATTACTCAGAAAGTACATTTGTAAGGAAGGCAGATGAGAGTGATGATAACCATATACATATAGTGTGGTGAGCTGATTTTCAATAGGTTTCTGGTTTCAAATCAAAATAGTGGTTTTAAATATTAAGGTTTTATATGAATGTTGCTGGATATCTAGGCTGTAAAGAATGATATCTCCATATTACTGTAACTTTGTTGCTTGTATCCTTATGATTTATATTGTTTTTTTAGTATGATTTGATCGCATTTGCACCAAGACAAATTCCTTGTGTGTCCAATCACACTTGGCCAATAAAGAATTCTAATCTGTTCTATTCTATTCTATTCTATTCTATTCTATTCTACTCTATTCTATTCTTGTACCCTGTGCCTATCATTTTGTACCTTATGATTCTTGATGAATGTATCTTTTTGTGTACACTAAAAGCATATGCACCAAAGACAAATTCATGACAAATTCAAGTGTGTCTTTTGCACTCTTCTTCTAAAGTCTTTTGATATTGTTTTTTCTTATTTTATTTGCTATATAAATTAGAGCTAATCCTCTAATATAAGATTTCGCCATGCCCCACACATTTTGTAATGAGGTCTCCACTTTCCTATTCTCTTTTTAAAAAATCCCATTTCTCTTTCCATCTTCTGTATAAATTATTTGGTTTTAATATGGATTGATTTAAAGTCCATCTTACCCCTCTCTTTTGTTCCTTCCACCTAATTTTAACTAGGTTATGATTGACCTATAGGTTTAGTTCTATTTCTATCTCTTGCACATTTGCACTCAATTCTGGAGTCATCCAAATCATCTATTCTACACCAAGAATAATGTGTGTTAGAGTAAAATGTATATTGGATTTTCCTTGGATTCATTTCTCTCTACATATCTTGTATAAATAGTTCTTCTGTCATTTTAACAAAGTTCTGGATAAAGTCTTTCTTTTTTTTTTGTTTTGCTACTTTTATAGTCAAGTTTTTATCAACTATTGAATCGAAATCTCCTAAAAGACAAATATTTTCATATTCTGTTTCAAGTGTCTTCTTATAGAGTTTTTAAATAAATTCTTCTTGTCCATTTTTCAGTGCATTGATAGCAACTAAGACTATCTGTTTTGAAGATCACTTCCACCATCAAAATTATCCCTTCATCTTTGAAAATTTGATTGGTACATTATTTCTTTAATATATAATGCCACCCCTCTTCTTTTTTGTTATGATGGCGAGTAAAATAGTTTTCCCAGTTTCAGGTACTCCAATAATTTATTATGGTGTCTTTTAATATATACTTCTTGAAGTGATATTATGTCTAGTCTTAATCTTTGTAGTTTTGTAAATATTTTTTTCTTTTCATAGAGGAATTCAATCCATTTATATTAACTGATAGTATCTTTATCTCATCTTATATTGCTTTACTTATATATAGGTCTTATGCTCCAACCTGCTCTTATTTCTCTGTGTTCCTTTACTCTTGCTCCTTCTCATTCTGCTTCTTTTTTCTCCATCTTGCTTGCATCTTGCTATGTGTGTTTTTCTTCTATCATTGGCACTTCTTGGCCTTTATATACTATTTCTCCTCTCGTTTCCTGTTCCTTTTCCATGTTAAAGTGGCGATGATAGAATTCAATTGCTCTATCTAATGTTTCCAATCTGTGTCTTTTTTCCTGCCAAGTAACTAATATTCCTTCAGGTATCAGCCATCTAAAATTTACACTGTATTTAATCAATGTTGTAGTCAAAAAAATGATATTACTTTCAAGGATCCCTTACTCCCCTTGGAATCTGTTTCAATTCTACCAATTGTTTCTCCTTATATTGTAATGGTTCATCTCTTGCCTTGTTAAGTATCTAGTCTCTTATTGATTTTTTTTCACAAATCTTACATGCATTGAAACCTTGTGTCTTCTCACATACTTCATGTGTATTCTAAAAGTTTCATAAATTTCTACTTTCATTTCTTGCTTGTCCATTCCTAGGGGCCTCACCAGCAATTCTTTCAGTATATTTGGCAGGTCTTCCCCCATCTCCTTTTCTATATTCTGAAATTAGGTAATGAGCAGTATTTTCTGTTTCCAACATTATCATGGTTTAACAGATTTAACAGATAATCAGAGTTGGAAGGGACTTGTAAGTCATCTAGTCCAACCCCCCACCCAAGCAGGAGACCCTACACCATTTCTGACAAATGGCAGTCCAATCTCTTTGGAAAGTCTCAAGTGATGGCGCTCCCACAATTTCGAGGGCAAACTTTCCATTGGTTGATTGTTCTCACTGTCAGAAAGTTTCTCCTTATTTCCAGGTTAAATCTCTCTTTGTTCAGTTTCCATCCATTATTCCTTGTCTGGCCTACAGGCACTTTAGAAAATAGCTTGAACCCTTCCTTCCTGTGAGCCCCTCAAATATTGAAAGAACTGCTATCATATCTCCCAGTTCTTTCTCTTTACTAGACTAGCCAAGCCCAGTTTCCTGCAACCATTCATTGTATGTTTTAGTCTCCAGTCCCCTAATCATCCTGGTTGCTGTTCTCTGTACTTTTTCTAGAGTCTCAACATCTTTTAATAATGTGGTGAACAAAACTGGATGCAGTACTTTAGGTGTGGTCTTACTAAGGCTTTATAGAGTGGTATTCGTACTTCCCTTGATCTTGATTGTATCCCTCTGTTAATACAATTTAGGATTGCATTAGCTTTTTTGGCTGCTACTGCACACCGCTGGCTCATATTTAGCTGGTTGTCCACTAAGACTCCAAGATCCCTCTCATAGCTACTGCTATTGAAGCCTGGTTTCACCCAGTTCTATAGGTGTACTTTTGGTTTTTCTTGCCTAAGTGTAGGACTTTTCTCTACATTGAATTTCATTTTGTTAGATATGGCCCAGTGTTCTTAGTCTGGATGGATCTTCTTAAGCCTATCTTCTTGGGTGTTAGCTATTCCTGCCAGCTTAGTATCATCTGCAAATTTGGTAAGTTCCCCTTCTTTTCTCTCATCTAAGTAATTAATGAAGATATTGGTGAGTACTGGGCCTAAGATGGAACCTTGTGCCATCCCACTGCTTACTTCCCTCCATGTACACTTAGACCCATTAAGGACTACTCATTGAGTATGGTTTGCCAGCCAGTTGCGAGTTCATCTAGTAGTGGTGCTATCTATTCCACTTTTTTCTGGTTTACTAAGAAGTAGGTTGTCGTCAACTTTGTCAAATTCCTTGCTGAAATCTAAATATATTATGTCCACAGTATTTTGCTGGTCTACTAATTTAGTCACTGTATTGAAGAATGGTGTTTGCTTGCTCTTTCTTTGCTTGTGTCAAATTATAATTTATGTCATCCACTTTTTTCTCTACGTGTTCGGATTTCTCCTCTGTTTTCTGGATCCTTTGCTCATTTTTTGTTATCATTTGTTGAAAATTCTCAAGTTTTCATCCATATTTTGAATTTTTTCTTTAATCTTTCCCATGTCATTTCTCACTTCCCCTATATTTTCCTTATCTCATCATGATTTTTTGTCGTGGACTCCTGTAGTGCCTGAAACATTGCCAGCATTTCCTTTTGAAAAGTATTTGATTTATCCAATTGCAACATACCCTTAATTGACCTCTGATTAGACAGGCTTGAGGAAGCTGATGATGATTAGAAGATGCTTTCTTCCCTATTTTGGTTAGATTTGAGGTGCTTGACATCTCAACAGCTTTTCCTCCTTTCCTCTATTTGTAAGCTAACAACAAGTATATCCACCAAACCAACCAAAAGCTAACCACTTGTGGTACCCTAACACTTTAATACCCCACATGTCAAATAAGAAAAAAAAAAACCATATTACAATTACAATTCCCTCCAATTCAGATTCAGTCAGTCTTCAGTATTTCAGTATCTCAATATTTCAATATCAGAATTAATTTATAATCCATAGGGCCTGCTGTAACTCCAGTCTTGATTCTTTAGATTTCTTGTGATATAGCTTTGGTCAATGATTGGGGGTTTATATGAAGAAAACCACAATACATCGTTCAATGAGATATTTATCTCTCAAGAGTGAAGTTGTGTGAGTAACCTACACTAAATGTAAGATAATGCATAAATAAAACTTTGTTAGTCCTCTAAAAATAGCACAGTATAACTAAGTTTTCTTTTAAGTATTTTCATGTCTATGTTTTTTCATTCTCACACACTCTTTACAAATCATATAAGAAATATTCATGAGAATATATATGAGGGTGAAGAAAATAAATTGTGTTGTGATAAAGACATCCTTTGTCCTCTTTTCTGTCACTGTTGTGCCTCAATGATTTTTGCAGTATTTTTAAAAATAATAATTATTAAAAACATTTAAGCAAGTAGATAAAAACATAATACTGAGTAATGAGTATAAAACAGAGAAAATGGAAAAGCAAGCAAGCAAAGAAAAAAGCAAAATGTGTAAGAAAAAAGTTTAAGAAAAATGAAAAAAGGCTAAAGAAGTAAATAAAGAAGAATTTTCAATTTTCTGCAGAACACAAGAAGTACAAATGTATTTTCATCTTTCTACAGTTAGGCTGTATAATCTATATGTGTATTATGTAATCTGCCTAATGATTGCTACTACCATTACTGGAATAGGTAAATGTTGCTGAATGTTCAACTTTCAGCTTGTGGTTGATTTCCAGAGTGCTCTAGTTTAAAACTAGTCAATTCACTGTTCTTCATGCAATTAAGAATTCATTCTTTACCTTATCTTTTAAAATTTGTTTTCTTGCTATGTTTGCATTGTTTTCTCTTTCATTTCATTGTCAGGTTACTAAATTTAGATATAATCACAAAAACCTGTTTTCTCAATCAGTTAAAGAACATGCTGTATATTAGTATAGTAGAGACTGCAATTGGCTAAGTTTTTAATTAACGCAACCATATATAGTTAACTGCTATGAAGCAAAAATATCAAAACATATTGTGATATATGTGATGTGTTGATGGAAGCTCTTTCCTTTTATACTTGTGTTTCAACATCACCCATAGGTATATGAAGGATGGCATCTGACACATATTTTTTCACATGTGCCATTTATAGTGCTATGGATACCTACAGGATATTAGATTTGTGTTCCTTATTTTACTGTTGGACTCTTCCTGCAACTACATTTATTTGCACAACCATAGATCTTTATTCAAATTGTCTTCAATAGTGCAAATCAATGTTGTGATGTAGTATTCATTGTAAGGAATAGTTGGGTTAGATAAAGTAGTCTTTAAGGGAAAGTTCTTTTAGTTCATGGTATAATATTTTGGAAAACTAAAGGCAATGATCAACATCAGATAATGTCTAATTACCTTAATTACAGAATTAATTAGAGAAAGAAACTTGCACTATTCATCATTTGCTAAAGTAAAATTATTCTCAGTAATATTGTGAACTTCTGCTACTAGTGGTTGCCAACTGGTGGGCCAGGGACCACTGGTGGTCCATGAGAAAATTTTGGTGGTCTGCAGAGAAATATCCTCCCAACGCACCTCCCAAAAGCAATTAATCCAGGCTGTAAATTACACAATCCTATGCCACCCACATGGCCTGCCACTTACTGGCCCCCACCCTTTGTCCAAGCACAAACCTTACGTTGAGTAGAGCCACACAAGCTGGACCTGGAAAGTAAGAGCAATAGTGGGAGAGAGAAATCTGCCCCAGAGCGGCTTGCTGACATTGGTGGGAAAGTCAGTCCCACATTCCAGACATGTAGTAGTCACAGGACTGGCCCTTAGATCATCCCAAGTAGCTGCTCCTCCATCTGGGTACACCGGCCTGCCATGGACTGGAGGAGCTGCTCCAGGATGACCAAAGGGCCAGTCCTGTGACTAGTGCAGCTCTGGAATATGGGACTGACTTTCCCACCAACATCAGCAAGCCACTGTCAGTCAAAATTCAAATTAGTGGTCTGCCGGATTTAAAATTATGAGTTTGGTGGTCCCTGAGGTCCAAAAGATTGGCAACCTCTGCTCTACTATATATTCCTATTGTTGAAAGTAAACAATATATTCTTGAAATGCCTTGGAGAATGGCCTCTTCCACCACTACAGTTGTGATTGTGCAACTATTCCTTTGTGTATAGAAGTCTTCAATGTTGTGTCATGTTCCCTATAGGACTAGCTAACAAATGTTGAGGAGGAAGCCATATCTGAATTTCACCAAATTTGTAGCATGTAAGTGCTGGATTACAAGAATAGTAATTGTACAATAACAGTTTAAAGATAAGCCAGTGAGGACATTTTTTTCTTTATTCTTTTTTAAAAAAATTAAGTCTATTTTTGAATAAGAATAATAATCTCTGGAAATGAAATGAAAGATTCATTTCCCTTATATAATTCTCATATTCACTGGTGTTCAATGCTAGGTTTTTCTCCATCAATCTGTGATCTGAGGTATACTTATGTTTGAGCTAAGGTGTGCTATAAATCTTCCACAAGAAGACTTCAAAAGGTTGTGAAAGAAATACAAACAAACAAAAGAAAAAAGTGCGCAGAGGATGACTTATTTGATTGTTTTCGTTATCAATTTTAAAAGATCTCTGGGAAAAAAAGAATTACGCTTTTGAAGTCTGCCATGCAACATGAGCTCTATGGAAACAATGGGGTTTTTTCACTTCAGCGGGAGAACAGATAATACATGCACCATTAGTAGCCACACTATTAGAAGCCATCCAATTTCCACAAGCACTAGCAGTCATCCATTGTAAAGCCCACCAAACAGATGACTCTACAATAACAAAAGGAAACCAATATGGCAAGGAGGCAAACAGCAAATGGGTGGCAACCAAACCTCTACCTCACATCATCATGACACCAGCCTTAATAACGAAACCAAATACCATACACACAATTTCTAGACAAAGGGAATCTGAACAATGGAAAAAAAAAATTCAGTATTTTTTGAACAAGGATTTTGGAGAGTCCCTGATAGCAGACCTATAGCCCCACAATGTCTCCTTAAGCTAATTTGCCAAAGACTACATACAAAGGACATTGTGGCACGCAAGCTATGGTGGATGCATCAGAAGGGTATGTATGCACCTGGAGCCTATAGTGAGGCCAGAAGAATAGCTACACATGCCAAGCCTGCCAAGCAAATAATACCACTCCAGAAAAAACAATTCATGAAGGAGGAAGACCCTGGGCACAGAAACCATTTGAAAAGATCCAAATGAATTATATACAACTACCTAAGGCAAAGGGGTATTCAATATGCTCTTGTCTGTAAGGACCAACTAACCCACTGGGTTAGAGGCTTTCCAATGCTGCCATGCTACTGCGTAGAAACAGCCAGATACCTCCTTAAGGATATTGTGCCTAGGTTTGGGGTCCCCACCATTCTGGACATGGATAGGGGAAAACATTTCATAGCACAAGTCCTCACACATATATTTCAGGCTCTGGCATTACCCAAAAGCTCCACATGCCCTAATCTCCGACATCATCAGGAGCCATGGAGAGAGCAAACAAAGAGATAAAGACCCTACTGGGCAACTCTGTCAGGAGAACCACCTCTCTTGGCCACAAGTGCTCCCAATTGCTGTCTTTTATATCAAACATAGACCAAGACAGGACATAGGTATTACCCCCTTTGAGACCCTACAAGGCCTCAATCCTCATTCTCTCAGCCTAGATAGGGGACATGGTTCTCTCTTCATATCTTGCAGCCCTGCAAAGGAGGCTACAGAACTTCTAGACCCAGAGTGCGTACACAGACCTTACCCCTGGAAGAGGCCCTGCACCCATATGAGCCAGGAGATTGGTGTGGACAAATTCTTCACCAGAAACTACCTTTACAACCCAGATGAAAAGGAGTGTTATTGACCAAGTGTTATTGTCTGATACACCGCCATAAAAGTTGCAGAATGAGACTCTTGGATACATTGGACACAGCAAAGCCAACAGTCATAGACCATAGCCAAACTCCACCATAATTAATTCCACCCATCAAACTCAGAAAAATCTGGACACAGATAAATGGATGCTTGCAGCATTCTTCAACACCATTGAACCATATAACTGTGAGGACCAAGTGCAAACGTTGAAAGTGGACTCCCAGGTGCTGAGCTATAAAACTCTATTTTTTATTTTTTTCTACCTTCTCCATTTTTTTTCCTTTTTTCCTTTTTTCTCGTATTTTTTTTTTTCACAAAGAAGAGACTTTAGCCATACCTTTATATAATTTTTGACACTTGACCTATACTTTTTTTTTCATTTTTCATTGTACAAACAAAAAAAAAAGGGGGGGGAGAAAAGGAATCTAGCAATGGGAAACATGAAATGCAATGTATACTATGTATTAATTATCTGTAATGATTGTAACACTTGTAACACAAACAACTGTGTTACCAAAGCTTATCCCAGAGAAAGGAAACATATGGGAATATTTTAGCAAGAGAAATACTCAACACCACTAACTTTTGCTTAGCAGGAGGGAAATCAGTCAAGGACATCTGAACCACATGCCTAATGGGAGTGGCAACTAGGCCACATAACATCATTAACTTACACCAATTTAGAAACCTTTTCCTGACTCCTATGAAAGTATTTTTAGCTGGGGCGACTCATAAAAACCAAGGACCACACCATGTACACCCTACACATTGCTCAGTGACCACCTCTGAGAGATGCTTAATGTCACTGGGTGCAGCACCAGTCTTAACAACACAGACCTAAAATGCAACTACATGGAGACCATATCATTTTCATATTGTTACCTGAAGCACCCACCAGATGGTTTTTCCTTTGGGCTTAAAAGCCTACTCATATCTTCCTGCAAATGCCACCAATGGCTCCTGCACCTTGGGAAGATTAACCATGCTTTATTGCATCCTTACAGAGATGACACAGGAGAGCCTTCCAAACCCTAGACTCTGACTGTGACTCCAAAGTCTCCCTTCTCACCAAAACAGAATATGTCTCACTGGCAATATCTCCTAGTAGGGGTACTTGGATTGGCAGTGCGAAATTCTAATAGCCTAGCATGTTCCCTAGCCAAAAGGCTTAAATTCGACCTCCCATGCCCTGGATGCCCTTTACAAAGAACTGAGGGAGATCAGAGAAGGCACCCTGGAGATAGGGCAGCAATAGACTTCCTCCTCTTGAAGCATAATTATGGCTGCAAAACATTCCACGGGATGTGCTGCTTCAATCTAGACGAAACCTCAGAACTCGTAGGGAGGGACATCTACCACCTGAAAGAGCTAGCTCAGAATATTGGTCATGAGCAATTATTCCTAGACTTTTCATGGCTCTTCTCGTGGATGCCAGATTTCCATTGGCTCAATTTATTTTTTTTATCATACATCGAGGACTTTGAGAAAGTAAATAAATATCGGAGAGATTCATGTGCCAATTCAGAAAACCCTTAAAACAAATATACAGGTGTAACTGAAACTTTTCTTTAGGGACTCAGTGATAAGGATCTTGAAAAAAATATTGGAAATTTGTTATTATATTTGCTGATTGCAGTTGTAATTTTATATATGCAAAAAATGGAAAGATATATCAATTCCCACAATGGAAGAATGGATAGAAAAAGTGATGGAACTGCGAGCCTCAAAGATGCTTTTTCAAAAAGCAAATGGACTATTTTTTCCTTGAGGAAGAATTAAAAAAGTTTTGCTTCTCATTTATGATAAAATTTATAGAGATAGTATAATTAACTTTCAAGATTAACTAATCAAGAAAAAGAATGTGCCTAGCTTTGCTTTTACTTGGAGATTATGAAACCTTGACTTGGATTATTATTAGTTATTTATTACTTTATTATTAATTACTTTGTTGTATAGAAACAGCTAGAAGTTATTAATTATATGAAAGTAAAAACTGTAATTTTACTTTGTAATATACTGCACCAAAAAATGTTGGAAGTTACTGCGCTGCTTCTCCCACCCTTCTTCTTACCTCTCTTTCTCCTTCTACTTCCTTTACTGTTTTCCTTATGTCTTTATTTCCATTTGTATCTTATATTTAGATAATCTTCAATAAAATCTTTTATTATCCTTTTATATCCAGTGAATATGAAGATGAGAATTATAATCTTGTATTATGAACAGGTGTCTGCCTGAGCAATGTTATTAAGTAGGGTCATACATTCCAGAAGTACAAAATAAAAATTTAATCAATCAACAAGTTACCTCTTCACTAATATATAAGATAAATACTATAAATCAAAAAATTATAAACAGTTGAAAATGTATGTGAAATATAATATTTGATTATATATAAAATTACAGCAATCAGCAATGCAAATAGAAACACTTGAGTGAGAACCTAGCTTGGAATAAGGCCCTTTTTATTTTATTTTATATCCTGTAACTGCTAGAATTATGGTACATCATGTTTCACTGAAAGGACAGTTGAAGGCTGCTGAGCTGTATTATGACCAACTGGTAATTTAAACACAACCCAACAATATTCTTATTTGGTCTATCCATACCTTATCCAGAAAAAAAAAAATCAGTGGTGAAAGTGAAATAATAGATTGAAAATTCAGTTTTCTTCAAGGCCATCTCTCAGGCTGAACCCCAAATCTTTTATCTTATTTTTCAGCCAAAATAGCCCAGAGATCTTTTCCTCCTCTCTATATGGGGTGTGATATGAATTTTCTCAGTGCTAAAGGTATACTTGGCAGATTCTCCATATTTGGAAGGAAACATTTTAACCATCACAGGGAATGGAAGATGGAGGGTGGGAAATAAGTCTTTCTGATTAGTTATTTCATCAATGATTAATTGCAATTTAGAGAGAGTGTTCTGATTGGACATTGGCATTATTTCAATTTTATAATTCTCTTTTAATTGTCACAATATTATTATATTTTCCCTTCTGTTTCCAGTATGTATTAAGCTGTAGCTTCACCGTTTTAATTTAATTGTATTCTCAGTTCTGATTTTCTACAGATGTGGCATTCATCTTAGTCATAGCTTAAAGATGGAGAATCAAACAACTGTCTCTTACTTTTTGCTCCAGGAATTCTCCAAAGATCGGCATATGCAGCTTTTATACTTCTTCTTATTCTTCGTATTATATCTGGCAATCACAAGAGCAAATCTCATCATCTCTGCCGTAGTTTTGATCATCAACTAAACAGCTCCATGTACTTATTTCTGGTGAATTTGGCAGTGCAGTATGTGGGTATTGTTTCAGCTATTGCCCCCAAATCCATGATCAATTCTCTCATGGACACCAGATACATGTCTTACTTTGATTGCTTTGCACAATCTTTACCTGCTTTGAAGCTTCTGATTACTTCCTCCTGTCAGTCCTGGCATATGGTCAGTATGTTGCCATTTGCCATCCATTGCATTATGAGTCGGTGATGAATTTGAAAGCCTGCACCAAAATAATGATTCTGGTGTGAGTGACAAGCCTTCTCTATGCTACGTGACACACTGCTGATACTTTTTACATCCTTTTCTGTTCTAAAGTTGTCAACCAATTTTTCTGTGAAATTCCACATTTGCTAAAACTGTCCTGCTTTGGGTTCAATCTAGTTGAAGCTGGATTTCTTGTGGCTAGTTAGGTTGCTTTATTTTTATCATTATCTCCTACACTATGATCTTCAAGGCAGTTTTGAAAATCCCTTCTGCGAAAGGAAGGCAGAAGACCTTTTCCACTTGTCTTCCCCACCTTATAGTCATTTGTATGTTTCTGGTAACAGGGTGAATGGCATATCTGAGACCTATCTTTAACAGCTCATCTTATTTAGATTTCACACTAACTGCCCTATATTCTTTACTTCCATTCCTGTGTAATCCAATCATCTATAGCATAAGAAATAAAATCAAATCTGTGTTGTATAAATTGTGGTGGTTCTGATATTTTTCCTTTAATATTTTTTTCACATCAATTCTCTTAAGGAATTAACTAGAAAACTAAATTAGAAATTAATTCTCATGCATCTCCATTGTCAAACTATTTTAAGATGAAAAAAAGAAAGAAATTCATTAGACTTTTGAATTATTGGAGCTTGTTTCATACATTACATCAAGCCCAGAGGTCAGATTCAGCCAGTTCAGGCTGGTTCAGGCAAACCAGATGTTAAATTCATATCTGATTCACTGAACCAGTGGTTGAACCGACTGGCTGGCCCCACCCATCCCAACCTGCCCCTCTCAGGACTCTCCACGCATCCCATTTTGGATGCAGGTAAGTGCAGGGTCCACGCAGAGGATGTGGGACAGTGAAAAATAGCCCTCCCAGAAGTTTACAAGTCTGGAAACTGGTCTGTTTCTGGCTTATGGACAGCCTCCAGAGCCCAGGGGCTGTTTTCACCCTCTCAGAGGGTCAAGGGAAGCCTCCAGACTCTGAGGAAGGTGATTAATGGCCCTCCCAGAAGTTCCGGTAGGCCATGACCACCATGGCCATGCCCATGCACCAACCAGGCAGAGAACCGGTTGTTGGGATTTTTGAATCCCACCCCTGACCAAGCCCTTTTCATTGACACTGGAATAATGAATAAAACACAGTATCTAGGAGTGAAATATCATAAATCATGAATCTGCATTATAAAGATACACTAAGAGGTCTAGCTAGTTCATCATCCAAACTAACTAGTCTGTCTGGATTGTTATACAGTTCTAATAATGGAGTAAGTCATTGGAGATTTGATCATTTTTGGAAGAATTGCAAAACTGTCTGTAAACATGATTTAAACTAGGCGTCAACAGACAGTTTTATTTATTTTATTTTTATTTATTTGATTTGTCAATTGCTTACAAAAAATAGGTATAAGTATACACATAGTTATAAGTACATGAAATGGGTACATATAAGAAAAATAAAAGAAACAATAGGACAGGGATGGTAGGCACATTAGTGCACTTATGCACACCCCCTACAGACCTCTTAGGAAAGGTGTGAGGTCAATAGTAGACAGTCTAAGGTTAAAGTTGTTGTGGTTTGGGGAAGAAACCACAGAGTCATGTAGAGTATTCCAGACATTGACCACTCTGCTGCTGAAGTCGTATTTCCTGCACAAGGAGAGAGATTCATGTTCTTGCCACACATTGCCAAATGTTTATGCACAATTGAACTTTTTGTCGCCTGTAACATATAAAGGTATCATCAGGTTTATGCCTTGCACATACAATTCCATTTTTGCTTTCATAGAGACCACTGCCATTTACAAACGTGGTCTCAAATCTTTGCTTGTCCTAAACCAGAGATCACTTAGTATCATGATTCATTTTCTGGCACACTTAAAACCTTATTTAAACTTTGCCTTCCAAAATATGGAATTTGCACATTGCTGCTCCAATGACTTTAGCCTTCTATGGCCATTTGCCAAGGCGATCGTGTCTCTTGTAGTGGCATCCATCCTGAAAAAAAAAAATAGCATTATTAATAATTAATTTGGCTAGCACCCACTGTCTAATCAGCCATTGAGTTTCTTCCATTACTATGCTGGCTTTTGCAAGAGCAATTTATCCATCACCTTGTCTTTCTTGGAGCAAACAACTTTCTTTAAATAAGTAGTGTCACACAGATGAAGCTTTGTTTCTGTTGGGCTTTCTGCTTTAGCCTTGTGTCTGATATCTTCTACTGTTATTCCTGATCTTTGGTACTGCAAGTTTTATCTCTTGTGCTGCCTCTGCAGACATTCTGGGTTGTGAGAAATTTCACTGTTCCTCTTGGGCCCCCTCCTAGGAATTTTTCCTCTTTCGTGGCTTTTTTCTAATAATGGTAGGGTTTTCTGCTCTTCAATCTATCATGCTTCAGAACTTCCAAAGTCAATTCTGCTCTGGTTTTCATTCAAACAACTGCAGAACAATGCCTACGTATTATCTAGGGCTGGTTTCAAAACTAGCAGTACTGTTTTTTGAGATTCCTGGAAATCTCATACCCATGGGCCTGTTTCTTAATCGCACACAACAAAGTGTTTGCATATGAACAAAATGCTGTTTTCCCTGAAAATCTCCTGGTAGCGACATTGAAGCTCTAGTATAGCACTTTCTTATAATTGCACGGATGTTGCACTGCAGATACAGCTCACATGAACACTCCTCAGGATTAATACCGAGACTTCCGTTTGCAGTCTTTAAATCAGGCATACATCAACCACCGAGAATAAAACTGAATTGACACCAATTCAACATAAGACAGATGAAAACCTTCTACCCGCCACGACAATTCCAACGCCACATTCATTCATACAAATTTTGTAAAAATACAACTAAACGAGACTCAAGGTCAGTTATCACCCTGCAAAGACCTAATGGTAAGACGATAACTGCATATGATGGAGAAGCAACTCTCTTTGAACACATTCTTGTGGGCTAGTATCATTGTAAACAGCTATGGATCTATCGCCCAATATTTTTCTGTGTCAAAACACAGACAACTAACAATGATCTGAATACAGTATTGATTTATACAGAAGACAGGTGTTCTGAAAAAGGCACTATGCAATCTAAAACCATACTTACCTATTGGATCGAAAGAATATGTGCCTACTTTATCTTAAAAGAGCTATCCCACTGCCATAGCCAAAGCCTCTAAACATAACTTTTGAATAAAGTCCTGCTTCCAGGACAACTCCTTAGCACAAAATATAGGTCAACAAAGCGCACGGTATCCTGTCTTCAAAAGGGAGACTGTATGCCTTAGTTGAAAATTACAGACCCAATCTCCTTATGTGCGTCACCTGTAAAAGATATGGCCATCAAATTCTTAACTCAATCCATTATCTTCCTCTTAGAGAACAACAAACCGTACTCTCTAATAAACAATTTGGTTTTCAGAAAAAAAACTGATCACTGTAATCTGCAAGCTCTTACATTGGGAAAAACATTTACGGACTATCTCACCCACTTGATCAGGGCAAAAGCAAATTGACGGCAATTTATCATAGACTTCTGTAAAGCCCTTTGTGTAACTCGGGAGGTGGTACAAGTGGAAAACTATACCCGCTGTAAGAATTAGAAATCTTATGGGTATCTGCTAGGGACAACTGCGATAACTGGATAGACGCATGTGCTGGTCAAACAGTCAACAAATGGTCAAAATTTGGGAGTGTCCTATACAAAACCCTGTAGCGCTGTCAACAATGGTGTCCGCCCAAATTGGCAGTGTTCTAGGACTTAACACTCGAGCGTAATCATACTTACATAAATGACCTCTGTGATCGATATTAAGAGCAAATGATGTTCTTTTCGCTTGTTGATTGGTAAAGCTATTCAAACCACCAACCACACTCGCTTTCAAAAAGACCTTTTGACTATGTATCTGATGGTAAACAATTGGCAACTTCAATTTAAAGATAAATGCCTGTTCTTTACATCTTGGCTAAAAAAATCAGGAGAACTCGATGAACTACAGCAGCTGATAGTCCAAGACCTTTGTGTGTGAATAACTCACACTCTGTCCAGGGCCTTGGAGAGTACTCATCTCGAAATTATCTAAAGTGCTAAAGCCCACTATAATTAGTGGTAACTCACACATAAGGCCATTAAGAGTTGTAATAATCTACTCGCTGCGAGGAGGCTTTGATTTCTCCGGGTAATAGAGGCTATGACGCACAAAGCTACTCGGAACTAAAAGACAATCCACAAACATTGCTCAGAGCAATACATTAGAAGTACAGACTCATGCAGTCGACATGTGAACTCCGCGGCCTAGTAGTGATCTGATATTATAAATTGAGAGAAAGTCCAAGATATTGCTGCATGCTTGAGAGAAGATCTCCACTCCTCTACTCCTAGCACAGAGAATACTGACGTTGACTTTTGAAATGTTAGGCTTAGACACAGCGCGCAAGAACTATGCTGCCTTCAGTCCAACCTAAAGTGCAGTATATAAAATTATCTATTGCAATGTCCTTTCTGTTCATGACTACTTCAGGCTTCAAGACAACCACAATACAAAGAGCACACAATAGATACAAACTCAAGGTTAACTGCATCAAACTTGATTGG
>BHFT01061375.1:0-18137 GCA_004320025.1 Laticauda laticaudata
ATTGGATACATTTTCCGCGCAAAAGTTTTGAGCAGCCCAAAACTTTTGGAATGGATGAAACGTCCATAAACGGATGCTGGACGGATAGAGAGGAAGCAAAACGGAGGCAGTGAATACATCACGTTTTCGAACGGATGGCAAGCTTTTTTGTCCGTTTTACATTCTCTTTGCATCTGTTAGTGCAGTGTGACACGGCCTTAAGAAGCAGAGCCATTTAACTCATCTTCAACATTTCTAAGCAGAATTTTCAGAACAATCCCAGACATTCTTTGCATCCTAAATGCTTCTGCTTGTAGGACTTTAGGCAAATTAAAACAGGGCATAACTCACTATTTCATGCATGCAGCAGAGATGGCAACTGATTAGTTCATCCTGTTAGACTGATGTGTAATATCAGTACAGATGGATGTCAGGCCCAAGCTGATGACTATATTACTGCTTGATTATCCAAGATGATAGGAAATGAAGATTAAAAGAAAAAAGAAAGAAAGGTCTGAGGAAAGATTGCTTGTAAAGAAAAGGCTTTCATCTATACATAATGCTTCCATTCAAGAAACCATAGCTGTTTGGCTGTTGGCCAATGTTCCTCAGTCTATGCTTACCAATATTCTAGAGCTCCCTTAATTCCCTGCGGTGTGGTTGATCCTGTACTACAAAAATTCAGAAGAAACTAGCTGTAATGTTTGTCTTTGGAAAAGTCTAGATTTTTTAAAATCAAACAGACTTTGCTATAGCCATGCTACAGTTGCATATAGTTGGTTCCTGTAATATTGGAAAGTTTTATAGGGCATAGGTCTGCAGAGAAAAAAACAGGAACAAAACTTGAACCCATGTTGAATATTTATCAGAAAATCACACATCCTACACATACATACCCTACCTAAATTTCAATTATCTGTTTCTCTCTCAGCCACTAAAATATTCCTTGTCAACGCCTGCAGGTTCTGCAAAATGTCAAGTTTTCAAATTATGAATGCAAATGGAACAAGCTGTTCCTGATGGGTAGCATAAGAACTGCTTGTTGGGTCACTATAAACTCATCTCATTTGATATTCTAACAGCATGTCGAACCATGGAGTATAGCATAAGCTACAGTTGAAAAAAAGTCATGCATTGCTGTAAACCATCAACCATGGTTCATGCATCGTGATCACTAGATTCAAACAACCTGCTAAGCCAAAACCAAATGTATCACGTTAACAGCCTATATTAAATAAAACTGCTATTTCCCATGGTGGCTAATCTGTATGCCATTGGAAGCAGAAAATCTGCAAAGTACAATCAGAAAAATGAAGTACTTACTGATTACTGTTGGTAATCAGACCTATGCTGCTTTAACTACCCATACAAAATGTCAATATGCATAGGCATAAAGATATAAATTTGCATTCAGTTTGTTTTTATTACAACCATGTTCAGAAACAAAAATGCAATTTGATTTAACCTGCAAACAGCTTAATTTAAATCACTTGATGAGGATGACGGTCATAAATACTCTGTGTGGATTCAGTTGTGTTTGTCTTCCAGCATTGCTGACAGAAGGTGTTCAAACAGCTACTAATCTTTCTTTCACAGACTTTTTACCAGTGTATGTCAAGGTGAGTCACACCTTTGGCATATTGATATTCCATACTTAAAACCTGGTCACAAACTTTGCTTAATAGAACTCCATTTCAGGCACATTCTTTCAGGAAAACTGATAAATCCAAAACTTACTTCTCAGGACCTAAAAGATTTTTTCACTTTTAAAAACAAAGAAAAATAGAGAAACACAAAAACAATTCAAGAGAAATTACTATGCTAGCCTATTGCCTCAACCATTTCATTCTTATCCACAGTAGTACCAAAAGAGCCAGTTTGGTCTGGTGGTTAAGACACCGGAAAGAAGGAGATGAGCGTTCAAGTTCTGTCTTAGCCATGAAAGCCAGCCCGGTAACTTTGGGCCAGTCATTCTCTGTCAGCCCAACCCACCATACAAGGTGGTTGTTGTGGGGAAAGAAAGAAGAAGGTGTCTTGCATATGAATAATTTGTAAAAATAATAAAGGGGGATGCAAATAAAATCAACATAAAATGGTGAAATAATGTGCTTTGCAACATCATGGTGCAAACTCTACCCTTTTGTGTTTGCATCAGGATGCAAGCATGAAAAGGAATAGGTTGTATCCCAACCCAACACTTTTGTCTTCAGATACAATTGTAAAATAACTAACTAACCCCTCTAACTAAATAGGAACTTAGAAAGTTGCCTTATATTGTCCACCATAGATTTTGTACACTGACAATTTTTTGTCTTCCAGATGGGTTTGACTATAACTCCCACTGAGTCCTTGTAACTGAATAAGGCAAGGATATTACATGTATCAAATTGAATAAAAATAGTGGGAAAAGGGAACATACTACTTAGAAACTTTGGCAAAATTAATGTGATCTACTATTGAACTACATCTCTTTTCTACTGAGCTTACTTCAAATTGATATATGTCGGATACTGCCTCGAACTTACTATGCTCTTTAGTTCACAGTCTCTCAATATTTTCCTCTTCTCTGTCTACGCTTCCCTGTATGTATATACACAGTGAGACACAAACACAAACACTAGACAGCTATTATTGTGTCAACTGACTGTAGCCTCTAAATGCTTATGTCACAATACTTTAATTAGTGTTTCAGATGCTATGTTTTTTCCCCTTGGCCTTACCTATTCTTTTTATTCAAACAATGTTAATGCTCATAAGTTGAAGATACAACTGAGTTGCAGGAAAAAAGGGAACTGTTTCCCCAAGCTTCCCATTATACTTGGAAATCAAATACTATTTAAATGTGGCAATGTATTAAAGACAGGAATACTATATAGGTTGAAACTAAAGTTCAGTTAGCCCCCTAAATAAGATACATAAGGACAGTAGCACTCCCTCCCTGCAACTTGTTTTGAGAAGTTTATTGCTTCTGTTACTAAAAATATTTAATTGTATCCCATCTTTATTATTTTACAAATAACTCAAGGTGCTGAAGATATCCAAGACACCTTTGTCCTCCTCCTTCTATTTGCCCAACAACAACCCTGTGAGATGAGCTGGGTTGAGAGAGAGGGACTGGCTCAAGGTCATTCAGCTACGGTAGCTTTCATGGCTAAGGTGGGACTATAACTCCTGCTTTCTGGCCTAAAGTTTAACCACTAGATGAGGTTGGCTCTTGAATAATTTTCTACCTTCAACAATTACCATTTTTAGTAACCTTTAATAGTTGACTATCAGTGTTTACTGATGTTCTATGTTTCAAGACCATTGATCAATGAGATACTAAGCTGCACTCAGAGAATGGTTATAAAAACAAATGTATATTTTGTATATAATTCTTCATCTCTGCAATAGATGGAATTTCAAACAGATTCAGGTCTATATAATCCTGCTGTCTGCCCTCAGGTAAACTTTCCAGATTATCTGGAAAAAAGGACATTTTGAAACCCTTTCCAGAGGCAGAATTACATGCAGCAAAAAGAACAATCTTGTGGCCCTTTAAAAACTAATACTGTTGTTATGGCAACAAACACTTTTATACAATAATAAATGTGTTCAACATTTCACAAGATTTTTCCTTGCCAAAAATGAGTTTTTGATTGCAGAAATATAATAGACTTAGTGAAGTATTTATATTATGTTTTTGGTGACTATACAGTCCTTTCAAGGTGGTTTACATTTAAAGTCATGGATAAAATTATAGCAGCATGCACTATTCCATTTTGTAATTAATGGAGACTATTCTAAGCAATATTATGCAGATAGCAAAAATAGAATAAGAAATAGAAATAAAAAGAAATTAAAGGCATGAGATAAGAGAAAAGGAAATAGAAATATCATTCCCAACCTACATACTTCTAATATATACGAGGTTTCATTGCATATTTATCCATAAATTTCTTAAATTTCAAAGGAACATCTCAGATGTTTTTCTCCCAGCTCAGTATTTAATCATTCAATAACATTGTATTTAATTTCACACATTTTACTTCTATCATATACGCATTTCATATTTCTGCATGACATTGTCTAATTCAATCTTTCTCAGTCATAGCAGCTTCAAGATATGTGGACCAACACCCCAAATCTTGAAGTTGCCAAAGTTAAGAAACATTGGTCTAATTAAACCCTGAGACCTTTATCATACACATTCTCTAATCAATAAATGTATCCTAAGTTTTTCTTCTCACATTCATATATTTCTTAATGATTTTAAGAAGAGCAAAAATAAGGTTTACAGTATCTCTACCCAGCATGAAGGCTAATGACATTGCCTCAATTTTGCTTTTTTTCACTTCTCATACCCAGTTGGTCAATATTCCGCCAAACATACAGACATATACAGCAACTCAGTCCTCTTATTTCCTTCTCCTTAGTCTTGGGATACAACAATCACATTTTTTCAGTTGTTGGATGCAGATATTCACTTTTCACTCTACAGGCAGACCTAATCTCTTTACATTTAAACATAATCTCTCAGACAAACTGATAAATCTGAATTTTACTCTCCAATTCCTTCTTCCAAATAATCCCAAAGAAACATCCCACTAGAATGAAGAGTGTTTGAACCAGTATTGAAAAACAGTTTGGATGATTTGATTACATAGTAAGGCCATTTGCTTTAAAGAGTTGCAGGTATTTCCATCCTTGTAGGTTCCAAATTACCTTGCTGGGCATAAGCAAAAGGGTCTATGATTTCTTTTATGTTGACTTCAACTGCAAATTATGTCTGAAATGACACAGTTCAATTGGATGAAGTTTATGTATTTTCTGGAATGACAGGAGGAGCTACTTTCCTGATTCCTCTGAAAATAAAATACAAAAAGCCTTTGCTCATATTAATTTAGCTCAAATGGATATTTTGAGCAGAGTAACCAGCAACTGCAATGGCCACTTGATTTCAGTAATGCCTGTGTTGAGAATATACAATGTTGTGTTTCATGTCATTCTCACATTTCTGAGGACATAGTTGTAAAATATTTTTGTGTACAGGGAGATCAGATTGTTTTATATTGCATACAGGTTGTAGTTTGCATGATCTGATCTGGTCCAGGTGAATGAAGGTAAAACTAGTTTTGCATCATAACTCATAAATGCTGCCTTCCCTCATAAAAAGATGATAATTGTGAAGCTTATGGGCAGAGGTTTAGCTACCATCCTGAATTTAGCCTCTCTCTTATGGATGTCTCATACTCTTGAATTCATGGATCCCAGTCTCCTTGCTGATTTTTGAAGTCTTCAGATGTGCAGCTATCTCTGACAGCTTCAAAGTCTCCAATATTTACTAATTTATGGTTATTATTTCAGTAACATTAGAATTGGTGGTCCTTGCTATAATATTCTGCTGAATTTCTTCACCTATCATGCTTAGCCTTAGGTTGCTAAAGTTTATTTAGAGTCGGTTTATCATGTTGTGAAACCCAAACCATTGTGCGTAGCTATGGTTCAAGACTTGGCATATTGTGGGAGTGTGGTCAGCTCCTGTTTATGCAATAAACCATGCGTAAGCAATCCACTGCTTAGCCTGGTGTGTGAATCTAATCTGTATCTAAAAAAGTTTCATCAGCACTGATAGGCTATTATGGGGAAAGATCTATATTATTTTTGTTTAATATTTCTGGTATGTCATAGTCATTAATGTTCTTTAATGATTCTTTATCCACATTATGCATATTTTTTTGAGAGGAGTGGTCAAAAACTCATTAATTTTAAAATATGGTGATTAACAATTCTGGAAGTTGCAGACCCAACATGTCCAAGAGAGTGCTGGATTGGGGAAGTGGAACAATTCAAAATGAGTGATTCCAGAATCCTCCAAGTTCATTTTGCACACAATGAAGTTCATTTTGCACACAGTGGAGTTCACATGATGACCTATTAATTACGACAGCCTGCTTGTAAGAATCTGTTTTTGCCATGACACCCCATGCCCTTTTTCCTATCTAAGTTACATGAAACAAAAAAATCTGTTACATCATTACCTTTGGTCAATAGCTCTCAAATAAGCTGTTTTAAACAGCCATCTGAACAGCTATTGTAATGTGAGCACCATCTCTTAAATTGGACAGATAAAACTAAAGTAGCATGTAGTATATATCTCTTGGACATGGGCTGCAAATATCCAGACAATCTAAGCTGAAAAGAAATGCAGAAAATGAACTTTGAGGGAGAGGGTGGGTTAGCAAGAGGGCAATCTCTGGTAAGGTCTAACTCTTGGCTGCTGCCCGGGGGGAGGGGGCAATCTGGAGTTTGCAGGCCAGATATTGTAATCTTTATGCACTCCACTTGGAAAAGCAACTAGAGTTTTGATCTGAATGAAAAGGTCATTGTTTTATAAACTGAATAGGTATAGTGGATTTAGTGAACGATGGCAAGAGAAGGAAACTTTTTTTTTGTATCTATAATGAATTTTATATTACTTGTGAGCTAAAACAGATACTCAGATCCTTTTTCTAAGAGTTCTGTTTAATTCCATTCTAAAAGCATCTTATACAATGAAAATGAATAAGGAGAGAAGAGGAAAGCAACAAACCCAAGCCTGAGTTTATGAGTTGTTAACATTATAGTTTTTGTAATTAATTACCTGAGATGAAATCGTACGGTAGCTTTGTGAAATAACTTTCAGATTAGCAGTAAGTGAGAAGAACTAAGACAGCTTATTTATGAAAAAATATAATAGAATAGACCTACATTTCTCCAGCTCAATGGAAAAATTAATAAGGTTGTGTCAAGAATTCGGGAGATTATTTCACAACATGTAGTTTGAAGGCATTGTTTGAAGGTACAGTAGTATTACAATATATATATAGTATAACAACATACATTTGCAGGGCTCACTCAGCTCTTTCAATCTGCTCCTGGGTGGGTCACTTCGTGTATGTGCTCACATAGCCTTACAAACAATGCAGTTGCATTCATTGTAAGGAATGGGTTCATATGTGTTCCTTTCTGAAAAATTTTGCAAATAGTAGGTGGTCCAGACAATGTTTAACTGTGAACATTCATTAATTTAAAATATAATGTAATTTGAAGATATACATGCTGGATGAAGCTACTGCAATTTGCTTATTGTGGGTTAATGAGTCCCATGAAGTTGGCTTGTACAGCATCCTGGCAGAACTAACTAAAAAGCCATCTGTATTTTATTGTTTCTTAGGCCTGATTTATTCATGGAATTCCTCCCCACCATTGTATATTCAGTCAGCTTTGGTGATTCCACAGCAACAAAAGAATATCCATACACACATTGATAGCAAACTGAATATCCTCAAGACAAGACAATAGCTCATTATAAAACACAAAGGAAGGAATTTGGAAAAGTAGAAAGTAAGTTAATGAATTCTCACAGTATTTCATTGAATGAAGTGCTTTTAAATGAAATTCTTCAACTGGCAGTGGCAAGAGGTTGAAGCCAATTACATATACATTTGTCTTGTAGTTGTGGTTACAGGCTTGTTATCACATGTCATGTTAGGTAAGAAGCTATGATGGCAATATGAATAATAGAATCTAAAAATAATAGTTTTAATTTTTAATTAGCAACCAGATATGAGTTGCAAAACTCCAAATCACCACCCGATACATGGTAGCTGATAAATAAATAGACTTGCTGCATGACATTCTAGAAAGTGTAATTGGCTCTCAAAATATTGCTAACAAGATGGTTGCAGTTGTTGATAAAATACCAGCAGAACTATTTAAAATTTTGCAAGATGATGCACTTAAATTGCAACTTGTGGTTTGTAAGCAGATATGAAAAACACAACAGTGACCAATGGACTGAATATGATCAGTTCATATGTGGGACTATTAAAAGCTTTTTTGTAATGATCACATCATTTGTAATATATGGCTATGAAAGTTTGATCATCAAAAAGTAATCTGAGCAAAGAAATATTGATTTTTGAACTATTCTGGAGAAAATAGTTGAGAATAACTTGGACAGCAAGAAGTACATTTTTTCAGTACTAGGTGAAGTTAGTATCAGATTGCTCATTGGAAGTACAAATAAGAAGTTAAAGCTTAAACTTCTGAACACAAAAAATGCAAAAACAAGAGTCACTGGAAAACAATCTACTGCTTTGATTGTTAGGGGAAGAGGACAAGTAGATTACTAAATTTGGTTAGAATTGATAGAGAAAGGTTTTAGGTTTTTAACTTAACAATATATTTTAAGATATTATTTCATTTCAAAAGTCCGGGTTCAAAAAAATAAAGATCTTAGCCAAATGCCTATGGAGATTCTCAATCATCCAGGTCATGGTTGTTCCAAAGGTGCTTTTCAAAAGACAACAGGACTTTCTTGGCTTTTTCTTTTGAAAACATTTGGCTTCTCATCCAAGAAGCTTTTTCAGTTCTGAACATCTTTATAAAAAGAAACCAAATCATTCAAATTTAACTTTTGTGTAGGGTATTCTTTCCCAGCCTGATGTTGGTCACCACACCAGGTCTAGTTATAGAAATTGGTTTTCCAGATTCTTAACCTTTTATTACTCATTTTGCTTTCGTGGTGCAAGATTCTGATGGAATCTGACATTTATTTCAGGCAACAAATAAACAAAAACTATATACATCGATTTCTCCACCGCCATCAAAACAAGTATGTAGATTTCTGTTCTAGAGTTTAAATTCTAAGTTTCTTCCCCCATGATATTTGGATATTCTTTTGAAGATATTGGAAAGCACTTGATCCATGTTGACTAATGGATTTGCCAGCTTGATTGGCTTGTAATACCAGTGTTCTCAACCTTGGCAATTTTGCAGTGTGCGGACTTCACATTTTAAAGTTGTCAAAGTTGAGAAACACTGTGTTCTGCCCTTCCAATTTCACTCCATACATCTGATATGTTAATATTGGATTAAAACTCTGATGAAGAGGCTGTTGTAAAGGTTTGGCAATAACAAGATGATATATAATTTAAATCTGTCCAGAAGAACATTTCTACTTGCCATTAAAAATTAGAAGTGCATAAAGCTTATATTGTCATCTGCAATATATTACAAATTATCTGAATGATTTGAGCAAAACAAGGAGTTTGTCAAAGAGAGAAAGAAGCTAAAGGTTCATCTTTTTATCTCAGATGACTATTATACAAATAGATAGTTTAAAAAAATCCCCATGAGTCTGTGAGAAGAATAAATGTGGATTCCTTGGTGCTCTCTGAGTTTGTTTTCTTGCAGATGTTTCATTATCCAAACTAGATAACATCATCAGTGGTTGGCTACAACATCTGTAAGAAAACAAACAAACTTAGACAGCACCAAGGACCCCTCATTTCAACCCTGAGTTACAAATATTCTCTTTTAAATGTTACTACAAGACTGATAAATTCTTAGAAATAACCATACCTTAATATTAGCTAAATAATTCAAACAGCATGTTAAGATTTTGAGAACACTTTTATGAAACGGTCAAGCCTCTATGTTTCTTGAGTTTTCTTAATCTAAATTACAAATTTCATATATGAAGGGATGGATGTTCACTAGTTCCAAACTATACCTTTGGTCATATTTTGATTTATACTGCTTCATGGTATTCTTAATCTCAAAATGGCTTTCATGGGCACTAATTATTATCTCTACCCATTAATACTTGGCAGGGACTTTTTTCCTGGTTTAATTATAAATTGTTTGTATTTCTTTGCACTAAATATGTGAAGTCTAAATTTTAATTGTAACGTTTGCAGGAATTAGACATTTCAGACAATCTGAAAAAATTGCTAGTAAATACTTCTTCCTAGACAAAAAGTGGTATCAGTACCTTTTGTACCAGCTTATTTAGATTTACTGTATTGCAGAAAGAGTTTGGATTATTACTGAATGGCAATGTGTTTGGTCTTTTGATTTTACAATTTGGTTCTCTAATCAGGTAACAGAAACTGAAATTCCTAAACTACTAAAAGTGTTGGAAAAGTTTTGAAAGTTCCAAAAACTACCATTAATTCTTATCCACAACTAAAACTGGTATGTAGAAATGTTTTTACTCAGAGTTTTTAGTCATGTGTAACATTTTTTTTCCCTGCAGGGTACATACTGTATATGTGTGTATCTGCAAGCAACTTGAAAAAGCCAGTTGAAATATCCTATTTTAACAAAACAGCGGGCTGGAGTATGAAAGTATGTTAAATTGGTATCCTGTGTTTTCAAGAACTGATTAACTCAATGAAATATTCTTTTCTGTGGAAGCCTCAGAGGATGGGCAGTAAAGGCTGGGCTGGGCTTCAAACTCTATGTTGGAAGGATAATATTTCACAAGGGACACTGAGTCAGTCATGTTTTGGACTTGTTCTGTGCTGAGACCATTTGGGGTCTAATATTCATAAGGCTTTTAACAGAGTGTTAAGAAAAGAAAAACAGCTTTGAGATGCAAACATGATGTTCAATTGGATCCTGAAAATGTGGAAGTTGTTTTAAATACGAAGAACTTTAGAGTTATCATCCAGGAGATACAATTCAGAAGATTGTTTTACCCCTGCAGAAGAACTTTATTACAGTTGATTTAAAACCCTAATGTGGAAACATTTCTACATGTGACCTTGCCTTTTACTGGTACTGATTTTAAAAAACCAATCATTCTTACTAATATTACATTATTACATGTAGTATATATTTAATTTATTGTTCAACATTAGATTTAATATAAGAACCGTGGTGGTGCAGTGGTTAGAATGCAGTATTGCAGGCTAATTCTACCGACTGCCAGCAGTTCAATTCTCACCAGCTCGAGGTTGACTTGCTGAAACTGTAAACCACTTAAGGATGGCTGTAAAGCACTATGAAGTGGTATATAAATCTAAGTTCTATTGCTATTAGAGCATCTGTTATATCAATTTATTCCAGCATAGGTCCTTCCTTCCTTTCTTTCTCCCTTCCTTCTTCCTTTCTGCATTTTGCTTTATTTCTGTTTTTCCTTATTTTGTCCTTAAGTGATAATAACTCATTAATAGTAATGGGAGAAGTTATTACTTGTTACACTGAATAATTTTCAGTCAATCCTCACCAAATTATAAGCATGAGGAGTAATTCAGTTCAGCTAGTGATGGATACTGTAGCAAACATCAGCTGGGCAATCTACTTTCAGCTTCATGTTTGTATGAGTCAGAACTCACGGGAGTAGGGGCAAGGAGTACTTGAAACTAATTGTTTGGAAAAAGGAAATTGGGTCAGGCAAGTAATTAAATAAGCCAGAGTTTGCAAGGGAGAATGGCTATGTGCCTCTGTCTGTGTATGCTAGTATATGGTGTGTTTAATCTCTCTCATTTTGGTATCTGAATTTACTGTGCAAACAAGCTTTTTATTAGTTGACTAACCTTTCATATTGCCTATCAGTAACTTATCATTTTAGGAAAGCTTTCTTCCTGAGACTGGAAAATTTCCTTCTTTCTGCGTAAGATTACACTCTCCTTGAATCAGAATAGAGCTGGAAGGGACCTTGGAGGTATTCTAGTCCAGCCCCCCTATTTCAGACAAGTGACTGACAGGCTTTCCTAACAAACCTACAGTGATGAAGCACCCACAACTTCTGAAGGCAAACTGAGGAAGTTTCTCCTTAATTCCAGGTTGCTTTTCTCCTTGATTAGTTTCCATCTGTTGTTTCTTCTCCAGCCCTCTGGTGTTTTGGAAAATAAATTGACCCCCACCTCTTTGGGACAGCCTCTCAAATAATGGAATACTGCTATCAGGTCCCCCCTGGTCCTTCTTTTCTCTAGATTAGCCAAACCCAAATCCTGCAACTGTACTTCAATATGTTTTAGTCTCCAGGACTTTAATCATCTTAGTTGATCTTCCTTGAACTTTTTCTAAAGTCTCAACATCTTTTTTGTAATGTGGTGTCTAAAACTGGATGCAGTACTCCAGGAGAGGTCTGTATGCAATTTGGGGACCTGTATGCAATTTGGGGACCCTTTTGGATTTACAACTCCTGCATGAAGTGCAGGTGGCATCCAGGGCTGATTTTTGAGATTTTTAAAGCTGCTGTACCTTGAATCTTGAAAAAAAATACATTCATAATTATTTATGACAAATAGAAATCTTTCCAAAACAAAATTATAGTTGAAAATATTAATTGGCTAATGAAGGCTTTATAAAAGCCAAGAATGGGTACGAATTAGGTGTTCCAATTTGGCTTGAAAGTATTAATGAATTTTAAAAACATTTGGTCAAAATATTAGTATATCTTTCAGCTTTATGCAGTGTTGGAAGATATTACTCCAGTGAAATAGTCTGTGGAATTTTGTACTTTCTGCCATTTGGGGTGATAAACTTAAATGCATCATTTTTAGGGAAATTGAGCTTGCACAGAATTGATTTTAGCAACTAGGAAGCAGATGCAAGCAATCAAACCTACCAGCAGGAGTCAGGAAGCGATGCCTGGGTTGGTAAATGGAGAATCTTATACCACATTTCTTATCACCTGCTGAATTAGCAGCCTTTATAGTGTGGGCAGGCACTAGGACAGATGCCATATTTTCCTGCAGGTAAAAGAGAAAGGTGCAAAGAAAGAGACAAGAGAACTCAGAAATGCTAATTAACACTTGCTTTTATACTTGCTTTTTTCTCCTACATATAACCCTACATATACTCATTTAGTAAATGTAAATGTTGTGTGAATGGGTTCTAGCGGTGATTTATTCTTCTTTGAATGCGGGGAGTTATTCTTTTACCTCTTAAGATAGATGTGGTTTCTTAAGAAGCCAGTACTGATCCTACCATACTGGACAATTTTCATACAATATCTAACCTCATTTTATTGGGGAGGGGGGATTGACAAGGTGGCTTTAGAGGGTCTTGGAAAAATGGATTATATGGATTCCTTTCACCTGGGATTCAAGTCCAGGCATGGGCTGGAATTGGTTGCACTTTCTCATGAACTGTAGCTAAGCCAAGTTGTTGGTTGAGGCATTCATCCTTGCCCTACTTGACTTCTCTGCGATTTTCAATTCCATCAACCATGCTATCCTTCTGGATCAGCTGGGGAGTAGGAACACAGTGTTGTACTGCTTCATCAATTGAGTTTGACACCCCTGTATTAGGGATTTCAAACGGTTTGGACTTTCTCTGTCATGGTTCCTGCTTAATGGAACACTTTCCTCCCTCCCCATCCATCCCTCTTGATGTTCCATAAGTCCTTCAAAAATTGGCTGCATTATCACACCAGGGAGGGGAGGAGGAGTCACAGTGGACTGATAATTTTTTTGCTAGCTCAATCATTGTGTGTAATTTACTCTTTAGTGGTTTTTTTAAAAATATTGTTTTAGATTTTTTAATAATGATTGTTTTTATATATTCTTTTATTTATTTGTTGTATGCCACCCAGAGTCACTTCCTACAAGATGAGATGCCAATTTATTTTGATAAACAAATAAACTTCAACATTTAATCTTTAATCTTAGCTGTAGCAGGAATCTGAGTTCCTGAACATGTTTCTGCTGATGCTGAGATAGATTGCAACCCATACTTACCATTGATGGGTCCTGTAGGACCTGGGGTCCCGTAAAACGAAGGTGAGCACCTTAGAGGTCTGTTTCCAGATGATGGTAAGCATGTTGGTAGTTGCAACCCCGTAGGGTTGATGGCCCTGCCTCACAGGGTTGATGTCCCTGTTTGGGCGCCATAATGATGGATTTCAAATACCAGTCATTGTGAAGGGTGCCAAGATGTTTGACCACACACATGGTGTTAAATACTTTTATACCATTTTTACAAGCAAGGAAGAGTAGCATGGATACAGTATTTGGATTGGAGAATAGATACCACATAGGTGAGACCTCCCATCCACATTGGTACAACCTCCCAACCAATCCTTAAGACTAGTGGTGAAGTTAGTAAAATGAGATCTCCTATATGTCTGGAATGTCCAGGACCTTCATCAAGATAGGGAATGAGATCATGCAAGTCGCCAAGAGGCCCTATATAGGTTTTTGGACACTGCAGTTTGCTGCTAGTGCCTAGCGCCATCTACAGGACCTCAATAGCTATTACAAATCACTGCTACACTTAGTATCTTTAGACTTTATAAAGTTTGTTTCTGAAACATCCAGGGAAGTAGATGTATTGTCATACTTTGATAAAGAACTGTACCTAACACACGTTGTGGATTTTTATTTCTATGCTTGAGTAATATTCTAAACCATATTGGCAGGATGACAGTTGATTTTAAAATCTTCTAAAGGCAGTTTATTCATTGAATTTAATGGTTCTGTTCTTTCTGCTTTCAGTGAACTGAGGTTGGCTTGCCATCTAAAACAATTTTTAATCTATGGCTATGCACACTTCAGCCTGGTTTGAAAGAAATGCTTTGGAGCTCATGTTTGCAAAGTACCTCTTCGCTATTCATTAAAGCACAGACATATTTTTTCAATGTTCTGGATCTGCTAAAAAAAATCCCATTGCTTTATTAAATGGAATCATTGAAGTAGCATGTCTTTGATGGAATTCCTAAAGTAATGTCCTCCTTTTTTCAGGCATATGCAAAATCCTGAAAAAAAATCAGATGGTTTTAATGAATAACAGAACAGTACAGTACTTCACTCTGCATTCTCTTGAGGTTTATAATATTTCTTCCAAATCATCTTTAAAGTGTGCATATTCCTAATACTAACTTCCAGGAATATTATTTTAAAAAAATACAGTGCATTTCTCCTATTCTTGCCAGATTATTACTTGGAAAGCATCTTAGTCCATAGTGGTATGCTAGCACATCTCTGACTAATGCTCACGTGGTTGGCAGGCTGGTTACTAGGCTGCTGTTTTTATTATTATCCCCACCACTTTTTATTTATAAATTAATTAAATGGTACCATGGTGTAATATTTTTTTAAGTTGAATTACTTGTTTGCTGTCCTTATAAACCATAATTTAGCTAGTAGAAAAAAACATAACCTCCCCAATGCTGATGACACAACTTTAATAGCAGCAAATGTAAGCTTTTGTAAGAAAAGTCAAGAATGGTAAACAAAATAAGATTATGGTTAAATATAAATAAGACCAATCTCATTACAAGAAGTACAGCAATCAAGTATTGATGACGATGATCTGTAAGTGGTGAAAAACCTGTCCTTTTTAGGGTCAACTAATTGTTGGTACATGGTGGCTCAGTAGCTAAGACACTGAGCTTGTTGATCAGAAAGGCTGGTAGTTCAAAGGTTTGAATCCCTAATGCCGCGTAATGGAGTGAGCTCCAGTTACTTATCTCAGCTTCTGCTAACCTAGCAGTTCAAAAGCATGTAAAAACTCAAGTAGAAAAATAGGGACCACTTTGGTGGAAAGGTAGCAGTGTTTGGTGTGCCTTCGGTGTTCAGTCATGCTGGCCACATGGCCACAGAGACATCTTCAGACAGTGCTGGCTCTTCGGCTTTATAATGGAGATAAGCACTGCCCCCTAAAGCTAGAAGTGACTATCACATATGTGCAAGGGGAACCTTTACCTTTACCTATCAACATTAAAAAAACCCACAAGTAGTCAATAAATGTGTTGAGATAACACTTGTACAGTAGATGTGAAGGTCTTAAAAAGGCCACAGTGTGTTCCTATCTAAAAGATCAGAATTGTACAGTCAGTGGTTTTCCTTGTGACAAATTGTAAGTGAAAGTTGGATTTTGAAAAAGCCAGGGTAGAAAGAGAATCAAAAGGAGACTTCTAATAATACTAGGGACATACAGATGGATCTTCAAACAAATCAACCTAGAGGTCTTACTCAAGGCATAAATGAACCAAATAACCAAATTCAAATGGTCATGTTTGAATATATTATTATTATTATAAACTTTTATTCATTAAACATGAAACTCAGTCAACGGAACATTTAAACATGTATCACAAATATCATGCACAGGCTCTAATGGTTGATACAGGTTGCTGCCAGCATCCAAGGTATCAACCAAGTATCTTCTTAAAAGGTATGCTGTTCCAAGTAGTGCAGACTTTTGCAGCTCCACTGGCACTACATCATCATCATCATCATCATCATCATCATCATCATCATCATCATCATCATCCCCTTAAGAAATATATGAGAGCCAGTTCCCAAAGAAAATTTATATGAAAGAAGAATTTTCAAGCACAAGGTGTAATGGTTAAGGCATAATAAGGCTAGAAACTGGGAGATTGTGAGTTCTAGTTCCACCTTAGGCACAAAGCCAGTTGGGTGACCTTGAGACAGTTCACTTTGTTTCAAATTTAGGAAGGAGGCAATGGCAAACCATGTCTGAAAAATCTTGCCAAGAAAATGCAGGGATTCATCTAAGCTGAATACTGGACCCAATTAAATGGAAGAAAAGGGGAAATACATGATGCTGAAATGAGTGAAAGTGGGGAGGGGGGAATGACCAACAACAAGCTGTATGAACTCAATTATAGCAGTGATGGGTAAATTGCTGGAAGATCTAGAGGATCAGGTGGTGAAGAGGTTGTTGTGAGAAAAAAATAGAAAATCATTCTATGTGGCTGCTAAGAGTTGACACCAGGTTGATGAGATATAATCATTAGTAGAAAGATTAAATTAGATTGGGAGGCTTAAATCATCACACGCAAACACAGAAGCATGACTTCATTTCAGTAAGATGTTGTCGATAGCACTTTGTAAAGCCTCAACAGAATGTCCTCTGAAAAAATTGGTCCCAAGATCTATCAACAAAACCAAGTACAGGTCATCGACATACCATCACAATTTCTGTTGCTAAGTGAGATATTTGTTAAATGAAGTTTTGCTCAATTTTACGAACGTTTTTGCCAAAGGTGAATTACTACACTCATTAAATGAGTAACACTGTTGTTAAGTGAATCTGGATTCCCCATTGACTTTGCTTGTCAGAAGGGGTTCATGTGACAACAGATCATCATAAATACGAATCAATTGATGGTCATAAATATGAATCAATTGCCTGTCATAAATATTAATCAATTGCCAAGCATCTGAATTTTGATCACATGTCCATGGGGATGCTGTTATGGTTGTAATTGTGAAAAACATTCAAAAGCAGGGGTGGGATTCTATTGGTTTGGACCGGTTTGGGCAAACTGGATGTTAAACTTGCACCTGGCTTGCTGATCCAGTATTTGAACTGACCAGTTGGCCCCACCCACCCCTCCCCTCCCAGGAATCTCCATGTGGCCCATTTTTGATGCAGGAAAGTGCAGGGTCCACACAGAAGCTCTGGGAGGGGGAAAAATGGTCCTTCTGGAAGTGGGCCTGTTTCCAGCTTCTGGAGGGCCTCCAGAGCTCAGGGGAAGCCATTTTCACTCTCCCAAAGGCCCGAGGGAAACCTCTGGACCCCTGGGAAGGCAAAAAATGGATCAGAAGTTGTGTAATGGACCTGTTTCTGGCTTCTGGAGGACCTCCAGAACTGGGGGAAGGCTGTTTTTGCCCTCTCAGATGCCTGAGGGAAGCTTTTGGACCCTTGGAAAGGTAAAAAAATGGCCCTACTGGAAGTACCGGCAGTTGCTAAACAAGCCTGTTTCTGCTTCTGGAGAGCCTCCAGATCCGGGGGATGCCATTTTCGCCCTTCAAGAGGCCCAAGGGAAGCCTCTGGACTCTTGGGAAGATGAAAAATGGTCCTCCCAGAAGTTCTGGTAGGCCACGCCCACCATGGCCACACCTGCCCAGCAACTAGGCAGCAAACCGGTTGCTAGGATTTTTGAATCGCACCCCTGTTCATAAGTCGCTTTTTTCATTGGTGTTATAAGTTCAAATGGTCACAAAATGAACTGTTGTAAGTCAAGGACTGTTGTAGAGCGGTGGAATAACCTGAGGCAAACACGGAGCGAATTTCAGCTTTTTACTTTATTGAAACAATAAAGGGTTGCTGCGGCTGCTGTGCGAACAAGGCAGCCAGCTGGCGGACAACAGCTGATGCCGTTTGCCAGCTCCCTTTTATAGCCAATAAAAGGGAGCTGGCAAACGGCATCAGCCAATAGGAATGGTCTGTGTTCCTGCTGGAAACACGGACCGGAGTGAAGACTTCGGCTTTAGTCCATTGTGAACACTACACTCCTTTCCCCCAGCACGGAGCATGCATAGTCTTTAAGATAGTTCAGTTGCTTGTGCAGGTGGCCAGATCTTCTGAGTCCCGATGAAGTTGCTGCTGGAAGGAACTTCTCTGCTTTCTGGGCAACTTCTGGC
>BHFT01061379.1:0-30404 GCA_004320025.1 Laticauda laticaudata
AATAGGTGAGGAAGGCTTCGGTTTAAGGATGAGAAGTTGGTGTTGGACCAGCTGAAGAGAGGAGATTCTATGCTGCTCTGGATGTGTCCCTGATCATCCAGGCGGACAGTGATGTGGCTCCTGCCCCTCCGGTCTGGCCTTCTGCCTTTCTGTGGAGGTGGAGCTGGGGGTGGATGCGGGTAGAGGCTGTGTGGACGTGCCCATCTTCCTTTCTCCCACCGCACCAGGAGTCCTCCACGCACTCCACCATGGTTAAAACAGCTGTCCGCGGGTTTTCTCCACCGTGGCATGCTCCACAGAAACCTGCCTGGAGACAGGAGCTGACTCTCGGCAATGGAGAGGGACTAGCTCTCAGCAGGCTGCCTGAGAGAGAGGTTAGTGAGAGGGGCTGCTGGTGCTCCTCGGTGGTGGATCTCACCCTCCAGGAAGCTGCACCTGGCCATGGACGTAGGTCTTTCTGTCGTCAGGACAGGGGGTGGAGGTGGCCCTATGTCCTCTTGCCATGTGATGGCGGCATGTTGCTGCTTTTTCTTCTTTCCCCATTTTGTGGGGTTGCTGGCTGGCAGGGGGTCCTGGGAGGGAGGCTGGCAGGCACCAAGGCTGGCAGGAAGGCTGCAGGAAGGAGGCACCACAAGGTGGCAGCAGGCAGGCACCAAGGCTGGCAGGTAGACTGGCTGCGCAGGGAGGCTGGAAGGCAGGGCACAAGGCTGGCAGGAGGTGGGGGGCAGGCTCTGGCAGGAAGCTGGAAGGAAAGCTTGCAGCAAGCTTGCATGCAGCATGCAGTCAGGGCAGGCAAGCAGGCAATCCGATCCGGCAGCAGGCCTTCCTCCGAATGGTTGACCTGCTTCCGAGCTCTTCCCTTTATATCTGCGGGGCTTACGGCAATGTCCCCCCCGCATGCGCAATTAACGCCAGGCATCTGTTACGGCTTCCGCTGTGCATCTGCTAGGCTTCCGCTCTGCATCCGCTTTCATCCGCTGTTGCATCCGCTTCATCCGCTGTGCATCCGCTTCATCCGTCCACGTCCGCTTCTGCATCCGCTTCATCCATTCCGACGTCCGCTTTTTGCTGCAGGTCCCCTGGAGCCATGCGGGATGTGCCATCCACTCTCATCTGCTTCCATCGCTTGGGCTTCCGTTCTGCAGTCCGCTTGCCATCCGCTCTGCAGTCCTCCCGCATCCGTTCCTTTCCGTGTCATCCACTCTGGTATAGTGCAAATTTTTGCCCCTTTTAGAGTGGATATAACAGTATGAACATTTTTCTCGTCCATTGGTCTTTTTACTAACGTTTTTTGTTCCGCCTTTTTTGGGCGTGTGACAGGGCCTTAAATGGATGGGACTGCAACCTAAATAACTGTTGTAAGTTGAGATTAACTCCATGGTGAAAGTATGTCGTAGTTAAGCATCGCAAATAGCTAGGATTCTTAATGAAACAGAATCTCTGCCCTTTATTCTTCACCCACGAGCTCCAAAGCGTGTGATCTCTCCACCATTAAACTATCTTTCCAAAACATTCCTCTCCATGTTGTCCACTGTCTTTTTCCCCGGACTTGAAACTAAACCCTGAAGGATATTTGCTTCCAACCTCTTAATATATCCAATTACATTATGTCTAAAAGATTGAGTGATCTGAAAAAGGATGTTCATCAGAAAATTGGACCTCAGGAACTGGTTTCCATCAGATAATTTATCTCTCTTTTTTTTTTTTTGAAACTGTCTTCATTCTAAGTCTTTGTTTAGCTCTCACATTCATTAAAAAAGTGTAAACTTGTAAATCTCTGCAAAGAGGTGTCATCCAATTTTTTACCAAACCTTCTGTTTACTGATGGAGGGTCCTTGTAAATCTTCTTAATAAGTGACAGATTGACTCATTATCAACAAAGTAGTATCACGTAATAGGAAAATAATTTCTATTTATCATTCTTCGAGATAACGGTATATTTAATGCATTTAAGGTACACAGGTGAGACAAATCACTCCATAATATCTATCGACATTACGCCAAAACTATATAGAAAGCAGCCTTGTAGTCGTGAATTAATGTAACACACTAGGTTAATGTCGATACTGTGTTTTCTACTTCTCTATACACTCTCTCTCAATCAACTTTAAAATTTGAATGCACTGTCTAGCAGAGCGCAGATCTAAACTCAAATCTTGCCATGAGGCCAACAAAGCACGCATCTTCCCCACAAGTTCCTAGATCTTCCCGTATACCAGTGGAAAGTGAAAACCTTGAAGCTTGAAGAACTCATACATAGATGCATTCTATCCATGTAATGTTCAAGGGTAAAATGTCGTAATGAAGTTTTGTCTGTCACGAGCAATTCAAGCCACTGATTGTGATGCCCAGCTCAAATATCCAACAGTGCTTTCCCTTCAAGTGATGACTGGCAATATTCTTCGCTGTCCATTCATTGAGCTTTCTCCCTTGTTCTCCTCTTCCAGCAGTATCAGAGTTTTCTGTTTTAAGTCTGCAAGATAGCGCTTGGCACTCCGCGCGTGGATCACCTACAGAGTTCCACAACAAACAGCAATCCAGAGAATTTGTACGTTTAGACCTAGTGCGTAGAGAAAAGAAAAAGAAGAAACCTTCCCTCTTCTCTATCATCAGATAAACCGCTACTAATAATGTACTCTTTCTGAAAAGTCGGTTGCAAACCACCTGTGAGCCTTATCTATTCACGCGGCCTTCCACACACAGGTTACAGATGAGTCCTCACTTAACAACCAAGATTCAAAAAAGCACAAGTTGCAAGAGAAGTAATATACCTACAAAAAAGACTTATCTCCAGATCAGAATGAAAAACTAATAATCACAAAAGTATACACTTATATTCCTACTCGCGCTTGTGATTAATTGAAAGATCTGCACACAGTAGAATGCAAAATGAAGGCCCCCACCGAGAAGGCAGTCCTCTCGGAACTCTGATACACCAGAAACCAATGGAGCCTTCTATTATTAACACAAACGCCACAAACTACTTTTTGGTATTTCTTATCATGATAGACCAACAGTTCCAGAAGTGAGAGACTATCGCAAATTGAGTCAACAGTTTATATTAAGCGGACCAGAGACTCATAAAGCCCGCGCAAGGCATGGGTGAATAGAACCCCCTAACCTAACTATTTCCAGACTGTTTTAGGCAAGATCTATCCACAAACAACCTGATTTGTTGTTTTACGAATAATAGCTAAGCATTAGAGTAATTAATTGTAATGTGAATTTAAATACAAAGCAACTCTCTCTCAATTTTTGATAGCTCAGCGTCCCTAAAATTACCAGTTAGTTATGCCACGCTGATGATAGCTAAAGTTAACCCAATTTATTACTCCGCAATCTGTATATGCCCAAATATAATAATTATGCTTATGGCCTGCTAAAATATCTTGCTTGTGTATGTGGTGACATGCTTTGTTCTGACATAGAGTGTCTCTTGTTCTTGGCGCCTAAAGGACAAGATTAAGAGAGTGATGGTTGGAGCAATATTTATTTATTTTATAATATAAGGACCTGAATTGTGGAAGCTGCTTCAGACTGTTGTGATTCAAGCGTCTCAGCCAACAACAATGTCCTCTGATTCATCTTTTCATCTTGGCCACTCCTTACTCCTTTTTCTGCTAAAGTGATTATTGGGAGTTAATTCAGCAGGGATGCTTTTTCCACCAAAACTCATATAGGTGCCCAGAGCCAAAGTGAAGATCCGCTTTATTGAGGAATACCAAATCTTAATTCTCCCTCATCTTCTATCTCAGGTCCTACCAACTGACGAGTGGGGCGCACATACTAGCCGCAATTGGTTAGGTCGGCGATCTCATACCGCAAGAGTCTGATATACTCATTAAATGCCACTCTGAAATGCCCAATCCTTTAGTAAGTCTTATATTGGATTATTTGCAGTACAAGGGTCTGAAGTCTTCAGATTATTCCTCGCATTAATTTACCTGTCAGCGCCTTTAGCGCATTAATAATTTTAGTCACCACATTGGCATAAATAGTGTGCATAGTGATTTCCCCCGTCTCTTATCAGCATCAATGACTTTATGCCTCTTGGTTGCTTTAGCAACTTGCGCACCTGGTGTGATGCTTTTACATTTTTTCACTGAATTTTATGAAATTTCCACATTCGCACTCTTTTTTCCATCTGTCTACGAAAGATATTGAGAAATAGTGAACTTCGGTATTGGCAATCAACTGACGAAGTTACCACTGAGTAGAGGTTTATGGCGTCGTATTCCGCATGATGCGGGCGTCCACGTGTGTCTCTTTGTATGTGCGGACTTCTATGGTCAAGGTGCAGTGCAAATAATTAAAGAATACTCTCGGTCTCATAGTACATAATACGCCCCACATTGGGTGGTTTCAACAGATTCTCTCCAAGCTCCAAGGCAAGAAAGAGTGGTGTTATAACCTCGAACTCAATAATCTCGATTTTGACTCCCTACAACCCACCCTCCCCCAAATGGTGTAAACATTACTAGTAGTGCCTGTTTTACCGTCGTCCTTACCAGTGATTCTGGTGCCTATACCAACTCAAGAGCAGAATACCAGCTAATATCGGCTGAACGCAGCAACCTTTAGGCCGCAGCGGCAAGTAAGAAAGGACCAGTGTGGATATGCCTGGTATTTCGTGGGAGGTCTCCTCTTAGTCAGAGTGTGGGTTTCTTCGGTGCGGGTGTCTCCCATGTACTAAAGGTGACGTGCAATAAATTGTCACCATCTATCCAGTTCCTCTCCTCCCAAGTCATATGTCCTGCGATCATCTCAGATGACTTTGAACCGCACTATGTATCGCACCGGATAGCGTGGTGGTGTGTGAGAAATGTCAATCTATTATTATCTTCGCGGTTCGCGTTTCGGCTACTTATGAGCTATCCGCGAATGATACACTCTACGGGTTAGGGCATCCTTTAATTATGAGGTAGATATTCATCCTGGGTTTGTGTCTACGATGGCAGGGCTCCTCCTATCATGGGAGAAATTGCACGGACGTCTGTCTGGGTTAGGGTATCGCCGCCGATTGCTATGCAGATCTGTGAAAAGATACCGTCTCGTCTTGCTAAATGGCTAGGATGGTGTGCGGATGTTCTGCATAGATGCAGTGTATAGCAAGACTTATATGGTATGACTATTATTAGAGTGACTTAGTTGGCCCGTATAAATCTATCTCCTCTCAGCCCAACCTTACTAACTCGTCCACCAGTTGTACTGATTGTTGCTGGTAGGCACACGGAGAAAAAATGGATTTTTGTCTAGGAGTGACAAGAAGACTAATTCTACTACTAGAATATAGCAATTATTAAGAAGTTGCTCGTCGTCATACACACGAGCCATAGAAAGGGCTGCAAAAGATACATTTATGTGTCAAGACAGAAGGTTTCTAAGGCTTAGGATATTTAGGGATTTAGTTTTAGCTTTATTGTCCATTGGAAGGAATTTAAAACCAACTTCCCAGTTACATCTCCGGACCATGTGAATAAACCCCTACCAATAGCATCGTGATTACCTTTACGTCACCATCATTTCTGAGGCTATTACGGTATGCATATGTAGGAAGCAAACCTCAAATATGTACATTTACTAGGAATTAAACTTAATATAGTCAAACCCATTAATATAAATGATTAAATCGTTAAACCCGAACTGCCTATAGGGATAGTGGTTGTATATACAGGAAAGCGACTCTCTCAAAGGATCCGTAGGATCAGCCATTTTATATCAGTTTCCACCAAGTGGAAGGAGTATGTTATCGCAATGAGATGCAGCGCAAAGAATGAATTGAGAAGGGATTAATGACTATTTTGCTACTTCAATAAAACATAAAGTGTAATTAACTAGCCTTCAGGACTATAGGTGAATGGTAAATTTGCGATTTGGACGTAGTCTATTGTACGCGCGCAAAAGAAGTATCTTTTTGTTGAGCAGCGAAAAAACTAGGAATTGCCAAAGGGTAGGACATTTTAGCCCAGAGAGTGCCCAGGATAGAAGTGTAGAATCTGTTGTGGGTATGTGTTGAAGTTCCTTGTCGTTATAAGGAGGAGCCCATAAACAATAAGAAGCTATTGTCTCATAGCCTTACCTCTACTAACAAAGGACGGTGCATCTTAGTGGGGCATGTCATGATGTGTCCTGTCTGTCTTGCGGTGGGCTCCCGCTCTACTCTGATCTATTGAGATCCACCGCTGGTAGCCTGGCCTATTCCTTATTTTCTTCTCTCAGCATATGTATCTTGACTCTCTGTGGACCCCACAAAGATTCTAAACCGATCCGCCTAACGCACTGAGCAAGATGCTAAAGGACATGGGTACCGTGATAATACTGATAGAATGTAGATCTACGTTGGATTAACAGGTCAGTTAGAAGATAATCTCGCAACTTAAGAACTATAATAAATTTATTCTACAGACGGCACTCAACCCCTCTTAGTAGTCTCACTTGACATGATACGTCAAGCATGTATGGATCAAAGATTCAAGGTGCCCTTTTTACGGAATTTTGATAAAGGGTCTATGGGTGCAGACTCCTGAAATGTGTAGCTCTTTTTGAATCGCGAGAAGGAAATAAGATGATGATTATGACACAAAAGCATCATAGAGTGTATATGTATTGTTCGTGCTCGAGTTCATGACTAATGGGATGTGACTCCCTTCTGAGTGATGGGCTAGAAGTAGTCTGTCTACAATAACGTGCCTGCTCTCCGATCAAAATTCCTTGGTTAGGGCTCTAAGTAAGGTGAGACATTAGTCAAGATGACAGGAGGACTCTATGTGTCCATAGTTTGGTGCCTGAACCTGTTTCCTTCGCAGTCTGTAGTTATATAAGAGAATGGACTCACTTCTTCACTCGCTCCTCGATTAGGATATAACTAGGGTATTCCTCCCTTGTCTCAAGCTGTAACTCCTTTTTTGGTGTTTTCCATGAGGTTCGCTGATGCCAGATAGATCGAGAATGAAGTGCTTTTCTTGATAGATTTGATCAAGCTCAGGATCCGCTAGGAGCACCCATCGCCACACAATGTCCCATTGTATGAGGACTTTTGGGCATAATGTCATTTTCGATGAGGTGCTCTCAAAGTTTTTGGGTGATGATCGTCGCAGAAGGATGTATGCCTTATGGCTTGGGCAAATATCTTAGCATCAAATAGTTTCTAGCTGTTATTTCCCAAAAGGTTGCCCATTTGTAACCCTCTTGACATTTAATTTTATTGGTAGGCCATCCCCTCTTGAATTAGATTAGTGAGTTGATGGTATAGTAACCTCTAGAGGAATTTGTCATTAGCCCTACCAAACACCATCCGTCTTGGTGCCTATTGTTTTTTGCGCTCCATCAAGTGTTGTTTCAGCCACTGCTGTGGTTGTTGGCCAAGACTGTTCGGTGAAAGGGGTCAAAAGACTTGTCCCTTTATCCTCTGTGAGCGTCTGTTACAGATCATGGCGAAACACAAGCATGTGCCACGAGGAACACATTAGCTTGTGACTGAAGGAGACCTTACTGATAATCTGAGTGTGGGTTGTATAATTGGTGACTCATGGACAGGTTTTTCATTGTGGAATATTGCGGTGTAACGTGATTAGAAACAGGTGTTGTGAATACTTTTCTTTATGGTCTCTTGAAATAAGACCTCGCGCGGGTAAGTAAGTCTGTGCCTGGATATATCGAATGGACTGAGGTGAAAATGGCCAAATTTTACGCAACCGCAATTCCAATACAATTTCCAAACAATGATAGACAGGTCTTGCCCCTCTATGAAAGTGTTTAAAAAACTGGAAGGAAAGAAAAATAGAGTTAGCTAGACATTGCGCAGTGTGGTTGTGAGTGATCCCGCAGAAAAAAAGAATGCCCACTTCATGAAGTAGACAATTGAACAAGTCTACGGGTGGCAAGTTAGAGAAAGTCTCCGTGCTACTCGTTTATAGCCTACTATCTCTTCCCATTTTTTGGGTGCCCGATCCCGCTCAAGAGTAGGATCACCTCCGTCCTCAGATAAGCAAAGTACGCACATAGTTATTTTCTCAAGCTTCTTCCTTGGACAGCCTAGGTAGAGTGCCTTAATAATGAGATTTCCGTATTTTTTGAGGCCTCACAGCGAGTGGTGGAATACATATGAAGAGGAGATTTTAAGGCGAGCCTTTGCTTCCTCTATCGAATGCCAAGGTATTGGTTAGAACAGCTAGAAAAATGTGGAACAGTACGCTCAAGTTTTGGTCGAGCTTGCCTTGTGATTAGCCAGGTAGTGAGCTACATCTCAGTAAATTACCTACCAACAACGACCAAATGACAGATAAGAGAGGTTATCCTAGTCTTTGGTCTCCTGCAGAGCTACCTGGAGCCCTGATATATGCTAGAATTCTGCCTCAACTCTAGCGCACGTGGTAATTCTTCCTTGGGTATAGAATGACCTCTCTGAACGAAATATGCTGATGGGCGAATGTTCCATGAATCCTGTGCAATAGTAGCTGAATGCATAACCCGATCACTAGTGTCATTTTCGATAATTTTCTTAAGATCCGCCGATATGTTCAATTGATCTGTGGTCTGAAAAATAATTATAAGCTTACTACAAAGAGCAGTATTAGTGTGAAGAGATGGTCGGTCTATGTGCATTGGGACGGTACTTAATCTGTGACCAAAAAACCACTAACATTGTTCCGCTCGTGAACATGCGCAGCTCGCTCGACATGGTGGGCAATCCTCTTGCGCCTGTGGTGACTGACTCCAGACTAGAAGGAGAGAAGAGAGCCCGAAGAGAGAGAAACAGACAGAGAAAAGAAAGAGAAAAACGAGAGAGAGAGTATTGTAAGAGAGAACAGAACAGAGAGATAGTTTCAAGCATCGGGACGCAGACCAGACTGCACCTACACACATCCTGACCCACACACACCACACATAGTGATCACCCAACCTTACTGAAAGTTCATCAAATTCGTAAACCACTGTTCCCTGTAACTACATGAGGAGGAAAATACTCTTACTATCTCGTATAGAATTCATTTGTACTTCTCCAAAAGCGGGCACCCAATCGTGAACATACTGTGGCTTATGGAGTGCGTGCACCTTAGTACAGAACCAGGTCAAAAACAGACATGATCAATGATGGCGATTGTTGATGGAGTTAATTTTCTTTGGCCAAATAGGAGATATCACATCGAGACTATAACATATATCATGTAGAAAGAAAACTTACGTATGCATGTGTAAATCTCTCCATAATTTTGTCATGCGATACCCTCAAATGGATAAGATGAAACCTGCGAAAAAGAGCGAGTCAGTTCTAATGTTTCATCTCTTTTCTCTCTTTGACTCAAGGACACAATTCAATGAGTTTAAATGAAGAAGCTTAAAGGAACATATTTAGACTTCTCTGAGACAAAGATGGGAAAGATAAAGAACTAGGCCTAAGAATGTAAATGTGCTACATGGTGTTCTTCTTTTTTTGGAAGGTATTTTTTTCGCCTCGTTTTAGAGAAAAAATGTTTTGTATGGCCAAGGATGGCTATAATGACCAATTAAAGTGAACAAAAAGACAATAGAAACCAGTTTATGGTTCATGTGCTAATTTATTCTCCAGGGAACACAATATTCCCCAGAAAAACCATGAATACGAAACTAGAAGACGGGTGGGCAGGAAGATTCGTGTATCATGCCTCGCGCTGGACAAAACTCATAGTAGTATTATGGGCTCTCACTATCTAAAAAATATCTAAAGTAAAGGGAGGAAGCTCAGGGATAAAACCTATGCCAAAAGATTATTTACGATGACACTTAGTTTTTCCGTTTCTATGAGACTCTCTATTTATAACGCAATTGAAATTAATTATGGGGCCAGGGATTAAATAAACCCCACGCTCCGAGATGTAAAACAAGCTATTTCATTGTACTCTTCATTTTGACATTCTCGTAAATGACTTGATTATGTTCCTCCATACTTCAAAACAAGCTAATGTTGTGTCTCCAATATAGAACAATAGGGCGTCTCACTTGTGGGCATATGCCTGCTGTTTAGTGTATATATGAGAAAGATCACTTTCGAGATCACCCTTGTGCTTAAGTTAAATTTTGCAACACATAAAACTGCGGAATATGCCTTTCCAAGGTTACACTTCCAATTACGACGTTTTTTTAAGGGAGGGGCCATGAGTATTCAATTGTGCAATAACTCGAAATTCTCTCTGCGACTCGGAATAGAGGGTGTAGAAATAAACCTTTGTTCAGCACTGTACCAAAATATTTTCGTCACTCCTAAATGTACCAGTGCTAGGAAGTTCAAGATTAATAAAAATACCAGAGATACCGGGACAGAATATGCATGATCTCTCAAATATGTTCTGGAGATGGGACTGTTGACAAGTGCGCCTTCTTTGGTCTCCAATTAATAAGTTGGTATGTAGAAAGGCAAAAGGGACGATAGGATGCATTTTTCAGATCTGTGGGAGTCTATCTAATATTTAAAATCCCACCCATAAAACTTAAGTTCATGTAAGTGTGCCTCGGTTGTTGTCCAACTTTTGATTTCACCTTGAAAGTGCGCTGACAATTTCCAGTTCACATTCCTGTGTGACTTCAACTCATCTTAAAAAGAACATAAGAAAATAATAAGGAGATACAGTGGCCCAGTGGTCTACCCTCCAGAAATAATTTTCCTCGCCAGTTGGTACCTAACATATCATTAAAATCCTTTTAACCTTCCCCTATAAACCCTAATATTTAGTATCTTTTATTGTCTTTGGGCTAATTCTCTCTCTGGCAACTCGTCGATAGTAATTTCTCTTGCCCTAAGTTTAGGAGAATTAGAGCATCCCCTGGGTCAACAGGACCCTAACCAATGGTTTCCCAATAAATTGGACATAGTCGCTATATATCTATATTTCATGGTAACGTGTGAAGACAGCCACAGGATGGCATGTCTCCATTGTGATAGCTGTGGTTCATTATTAGAATCGCTCCTAGCAATGTGATGATAGTACCTCGGACAACGTGAGTTACCACTCCAATTAGACTCTACATAAAATGACCTCTGTGATAATGGTTATAGAGCAGTTCGTGTCTCTTTAGCTTATCGCTATAAGGCTCATATGTTCAAGTGACTCACATGGTATTCACTCTCCAATATCCATAGCATAATAGACCTTTGACTATTTCAGAATTGGTCCAAAAAATTGGCCAACGTTCTATAATCATCAAACAAAATGATTAACATTTCCGCTGCTGTCTCTTACATTATTGAGTTTTTGGCAAAAAAAACATTTTTTCAGATTAAAATCAAAATGAATTTATCGGATTCACAGATACTGAGTCACTTAGTTCTCGGAACTAGATTATGAACCATCCCGCTCCCAAATGTCCTAATGGATCATTGGCGCTCTATTCTGTGCATTTAATGTGGATCTATACATGAAGTGCTTTAGAAGCCCCACCTGGTAACTACCAATAGATAGAAAATAATAGGGTCTATAAGAGTTGGGTTGTCAATACACAACGCTAAAATTACTTGATTGAGTGCTATGTGCTCTGTTGTATAATATAAGATTATTTTGTGTTCCAATACTAACAAATGCGACTCAATGGGAGGCAATACCAAACTTACAAGCACTCTTTGCTGCGCTAGACACCAATATCTACATGCGAAATCTACAGTTAAACACACGCGTCATCAGTCTATGGGAACTCCATCACATTCTACTGTAATCGTGAAATTAAGGAACTAACCCGCCGCAGTTGGAAGAAGTGCAGAAAATATTGTTGAACCCCTAGACAAAGAGTTCTCCACAATCTAGACACTAATTAACAAGCCCGTTGGATTTAAAGTAGGAAATATATACAACTATGAATAGTGGACAAGACATAGGAACATGAATACGTAATATTAATATTCTCTTGCGATTTATTCCTTGTGATAACCAATTTAGAATAGGAACTATTGGAGATGTAAGAATTTAGTGTGGTTAGAAAAGAAGAATATAAAATGTTAACCTAAGTAGAACTATGCAAAGACAGTAGACAGACAAACTTGAAATATTCTAAGTAGGAGTAGTAAAGGAAGATTAGGAATCTGTGGAATATTGGAGTACATTCTCACGTCAGTCATGGGAAGGTAACTAATCCACTGGTGTGAATAGTGGATTTATAGTCTACGTCCGACTCACCACTCTCCATTAGGCTAAGGTATAGCGTTACGCGCTACACTAATCGATAATGTATCAGATAATGATTCCAATAAGTGATCCAGAATTTAGCATACTACATAGAAGTATTAGAAAGTAAGCATGTGAGCATAGTTAATGTTTATAAATAAGGTCTGTTAACATGCCTAAATAATCTTTGGTGTGCCCTGCTCAGCTTTCGTTAAACTGTTATAGCTCATCAGCTATTCATGCACATTAAATAGACTCTGTAAATTAACCTCAATAGCTCCGTTGGACAGGATTTGGACATCCCGTGCCATACCTCGAACCGGTCTCTGGGAACTATTCGAAGTCTCCTCAGTGTTAAAGTCATTGATATATATAATTGAAATATTAGTCAGGATGTAGTGAGGTAATGCAACCTCCTATCTTTGTATATGTACTTACGTGCCTCGCATTTATCTGCCTAAATGTAGTGAGATAATAGTACCAGAAGGTCCTTTGTGTGAAGGATCGCGCATGTTGTATGTCCGGTGTCGGTTCTAAGTGGATTTCGACACCTCTTTGACCTCTATAGCAGAGCTGAGGAACGCCAATGGCTAGTCGCCGTGCTCTCAGAATAATATGAAGAGTGGCTACTCTATTACTGCAGGTAGAAGATTCCTACTTATAACTTCCTCGAGAGTGCTTTGTGCAGACATTCGCTTGTCCCTATTTGCTATGGTACTAGAAAGTCTATAGAGGCTGCTCCCCAATTCTTGACTATCTATGGTGTATCTCGATTATGTAATCGTTCTGCTTGTCATGTATCTCTAGTGGTATCTTGCTCAGTTTAATACTCGCTATTAACCATCTTAATCGTTTTGGCGGTAGTGTCTTGTCTCTCATACTGAAGATGCTCTGGCTAGGGAGTGACTAGAGTAGGCTTGAGCTCTCTTCCTTTATAATCATCTCTTTGTCAATCTCTTACGTCACTGAATGAGAATTGTAATGGAAGCACTATCTGCATATCGTGATCATATACCAGCGCTCAGTCTCTCTCCGGTGTATAATACATAAACGTTGAGAGACAATCAACACCACTTATTCTGCTAGAATCAGTTTCGGTGTTCGAGTGATAAATGTATGATCCATCCCTTTAGCTCTAACGCTCATCTGGCGTATATCTTGTCGCTTCTTTTTCTCTCGCTCGACCCTCTTCACATTTAGCCAAAAAACACGAACGGATGGTCCCACATCGTCAAAACAATATTGCTTCTCTCTCACAGTTCTTGCGAGTTCTGTCCTGACTCGTCTTTTTATCTTGATCCACTGTCTTGTTGCCCAATTTCCTTCCTGTTGCTGACGAGGTATATATTACCTGATCAGCTCACCGAGAATTTCGAGTAAGTTTTGAGAACATGAATATGTGTGCCACCCATTGCCCTTACCTCAATAAAGCATGGGTGTAATGGAGGATAGGTGGATAATTGAAGGATTTAATTACCCAGTCTTGGTGGTCTTTTAATTCTCAATAAAGTTTGAAGGTCACTTTCTCTGTATCTAGAAATAGACAGAGGACATCCCTAAGACTTTTTTTATTGGATAACGACCATGCTGTCGAAGACTTTCCTTTTGGCTTTGATAATGGAAGGCTTAACTCCACAAAATAGTATTACGTAGGAATATGTTCTAATGTGAAATATGAAGTGTGAGTTTGTTTTTGGGTGGTTGTATATTCCTAGGGATTCCTGTGCCCTCTCATATTCTATCCTCTATCTAAATAGTAATATAACGTATACTATGTGCATACATTGACGCGTAATATATTCACCTTACTCGGTCTCCCTATCGCAGGCACTATTTTCTCCATAGTAACAATATATATTTTTCCCAGCTGATAAGGAATATTTCTCACCTTTAATTTATTTTATTCTGCCGCTTTTTTGTGCATATTTTTCCTGGATATTGGCGCGGGATGCCCATATAAAATGTTCTTATATAGTCTCTATTTTTAGTAACCCTCAGCTGCTATCGCAATGTCCAAGCACACATATAGATAATTTCCTAACCAAGAAGGCCGCCTATGAAAACACAATTATACCTCAAATTAATACTTGGTTATATAGCTTACTATCCATGTGCTTGAAATATGCGTCTCTATCAGGTACTGGTCCCAAACTAGGCACTCATATTATATATACACATTTATAATTTTATGTCAGTTGTGAGATAATTAAACTTGTTGGGTTATTAATGGCGAAAGTATGAAAAGGAAGAAATACAAGTAGGCTGGATTTTTACCCTGCGCCGAGGTTTTTTCATGTATGGCCCAAAATTCAAATTTAAGTAAACGTAGTGCGCGTTACAAACTGATAGTGTCTCATATTGGAGTCCTATAATGATTGCATAAGAATTATAACGACTCGAAGTGCCTCTAGCTCCGCACTTATACATGATAGATGGACCAGGTAAACTTATTTTCCAAAGTAAGTAGAAACACAAGAACATTATGAAGTGCTCCATTAAACCATGTCCGAAATGTGAAAACTCCTCACATAGAAGAGGAAAGATTAAGCGGAATCGCTGTCACAAATTGAGACCCAAGATTAAAGACTTTCTCTCCAAAGCAGGTTTGTAAGAGAAACACAGGAACACGTGAGTTATCTAAAAGTGGCCGAGATGTGTGTTGGTGTTTTGATTGGCAGTGGGTAGTGAGTGTGTGCTTCAGTGTGATTGTGTGGTGTGTGGGTTTGCAAATGTTCGATTTCACTTTGCATGAGTTTTTATAGAAGCAGTGACATCGTGTTCGCATGGTCCATGTTAGTGAATTTCGGTTTTTCTCTCTCTTCTTTTTCTTGCCTTCTTATGCTCGGTGTGTCTGTTTTGGTACTCCTCTACTGACATCGACCTTCCTTCAACTCTCTCCTCTCCTTCCCTCACCCCACAACAACCCTTCCCTATTGCCCCTGCGAATGTGAATACAATCTGTAGTGAAAAAATTCCCTTTCTACTTATGATCAAGTGCTCGAATTCAGTTCATTAATACCGCTAGTGGCCAAGAGTTGTATGTGATTGTAAAGGAGACCTCACCACAATCGTCTCTTTTCTCTCTTACGCTTGCGCTTTGCAGGAATCACTGCAGATTTATTCACTTGCAAACGGCAGTGTTTCGACCCATATCCACTTGGGTTGTGGGGGGGAAAAAGGTTTATTTATACTATACTGTTACTCTTCCCTATTGAATTTACAAGGCTTCCTAAATTTTGTCAGCACCTCATGTAGCCAGAACTTTACTGCTCTCTGGGTAGGTGCAAAATAAAAGGCTTCTTTATCTTGAAGGACGGTATCTTCTACAGGGATGGACAAAATGGGATTTAAACATAGCGATTCCTTCTCTAAAGCCCAGTTCTTCCTGAGTGGCTTTTTCTGGGATTATAGCCGATCATGTGGACTATTTGCCAGAAAACTTCATACAGGGCACTTCTTTACCGGAGGTGGGCATTTTTCATATCAGTCATAGAAACAGAGCCTTCTAAGCCTCCTGCAGTTATTAAAGATTCATTTGACCTTCTTTTTATCCGAAACAAAGACCTGGCCAAAGCAACACATTAAGGCTTGGCTAGAGGTCTTTGCAGCTTGCTTCGGGTAGAATGGCTCAAGAGAAGTCTCTTTGAACAGTTTGGCACACAGACACACAAGCAAACACACACAGTAGTCCTTTGACTTACCAACAGTTAATTTAGTGACCATTCAAAGTTACAATTGGCACTGGAAAAACGTGACTTATGCATCAATTTTTTCACAGCTATCAACCTTTGCAGGCATCCCCATTTGGTCACCTGATCAATATTTGCAACTGTTCTCATATTTAACCATTCCTGAGTCCATGGTCAATCATCTTTCACGATCTTCTGACAAGCAAAGTCAATGGTGGAAAGCAATTTACTTACAAGAGAATCTTAAAACAATGGCAGTGATTCATTTAACAACTGAGGAAACAAAGGGTTGCAAAATGGTGCAAAACTCACTTTCATAATATGTCTCACTTTAGCAACCAGAAATTTGAGGATCTGTGAGATCTATCTGCACACACAGAACCACACAGACACACATGCATACTTTTTACCATTAGTCTGTTTCGACAAAAATCCCAATTTAGGAGACCAATACTAATCTTAAAGGCATTTTTTCTTATGCAAGTAATCTCTGTCATGTGTATGTTATGTTTATATTATGTTATTTTGATTTTAACCTGTGATTCATTACTTTATTATTCATACCTGTGTATGGTTTTTGCAATGCCACAGGGGCAGATAGGAAAGCACTCCAGAGGATTAATGTCAATTGCCAGAGGATCATTTGGTTTGCCCTCTCCTCCTCTTTGGGAAAAGGGAAGCTTTATAGCTCCACTGCCTAAGAAAGCATCAAAAACATTCTCAAAATCCATCCATTCCTGGGCACCTTTTTGAACTATTACCATCTGGCAGATGGTACAGGATATAACAAGAACAAATATAGGCTGCGGAAAAAACTTCATCCCGTGGCGTATTCCTGTTAAATTCTACCTGTATTAGTGCAATATTAATGCCCAATATCAATGGTTTTTCCAAGTTCAACGATTTATTAGAATGTGAAGGATGTGTGTCATGTATTCCACAGTCATAATTGAAACCAGGACGGATGAAGTTTCGACCTCTTTCCTGGCCAAGCCAACTCCAGCAGATGTAGACGAGATTTATATATGAGACCGCAACATAACGATCAAAGAGCGCATAATGCATGAAACCACATCCTCAAAACTAAAGATTATGGGAGACAGCCTTGTAAGTTAAACTTCATAAGGTACAGGGTAATGTTACGGCTAAATATACTTTTTATTTCTTGAGTTACTGACTCTTCTCAACACTCAAATCCACTATGTACTCCAGATCTACGCGTGTTCGTGTTTGGTCTCGAATAGAAAGGCATAGGTTTGGCACACAAATTAGGTTACACCTCACCTCATATTCAACATCCTCTATGCCTCAAATCAGGCACCGTAGACAATAACTACAAGTTCATCTTACCCTCCTCTGTTCCAGATATATAGTCCTCTAACCCACGCCACCCACACCAGTGGACTCAAATTCCCATTAATGTATACCCACCTTGTCTCACCTCGACCCACATGAATACTCTTTCCTTCATACTCTAGATCTCTCATCTAATGTGGAACAATCCAAAAACAACATTGGCAACTCGAATTGAGGTGGTGCCACAGCTCGAACACATGAACGTTCAGGGCATTCAGGTTACCCACAGGTAACGTGTCCCATATGGATACTAATGCAGGAAAGAGAAATGAGTGAGAACAAAGTTTTTGCTCTCTCAGCCAGGCAATAACACACCCGAAACATTCATAAAAATCTGCACCTGGCCCGCGGCTCCTCACGCACAGCGTCTTCTCCTATGGCCCTGTGCCCCGCCGTTCCCTCAGCCTAATTGGCGTATAGGGTCTGTGATACTTTGTCCCCCTGCATATGAGGCGAGAACGGAGCTGTGAGACAAAAGGACGCAGGAAGTTCGTGGTGGTGTGTGCTTCAATGCTGATTTCACTGATTGCGCACTAAAGCCTCTCATAGGAGGCGCGATATTATGGAAAATGGGGTATGTTGTGACCTAGTGCATCTTTTTCCTGGCATGCCCACACAACAATGCCCCACCAAGGCCACACTCTGAGGCTGGTTAGTTAAAAATTGATGAATACCATCCTCTTGCCGTGTGTCGAAGACCAAATGAAGGATATTACAGTGTGAATTTACAATGAAAGAAGCCTAACAAAGGATTTGACGGGTCATGCGGGTGATCTTCAAACCATTAGCCAGCACAAACAATCCAGGTCCGGGTGTGGCGGTATTAATGAGATGGGAAAAAAGTGTTCTCTCATTATCCGCTAGGTCATACTAAATTGTATGAAATTTTACAATGGATTAGTTTTATATGCGTGTAACCTTAGATTAACTCCTACCTTTACGCACTCTTTCACAAAATAAGACTTCAAAACCCGGGAGTGCCCTATGTGCAAAGGTATTATATATATTGTTAGTTAAGAATTCCATGTACAACCCTACCTTAAATATTAAGGAAGCGCGACGGCATATGCGGAACATTAATGAATTGTAAAAATAGTTACGAAAAAATATAAGCGATCTGACTGTCAGCATGTTGTGTATTTGGGACCGAGTCCACGTCCTATGGACTATCCAACCAGTTAATGAGACCTAAAGGAATCAGAAGAATGCACGCTCTCAATAGGCGGAATACACATCATAGGTATGTGTCTTCTTGCTCTGTTGGAAAGGATATAGGAAGGCAGCTCCAAGATTCAGTATAGTATATGAGAAATAAAAATAAATGTGCCCAATAAATGTTAATTGGGGGTCTTACTCCAAGCAGCTAAGGACCACAGATTTGGCAGCCGAAAAATTGGAATATGCTAACGAACGAATTTATAAAAGGTACTTGTTCCAACTGGTAAAAGCAAGACCTAGAAAGAAGGAAAGAAAGAAAGAAAGAAAGAAAAGAAAGAAGGAGTACGTTAGTTAGGATTATTTAGACGCGGAAGGGGAAAGAAGAGGAAAGAAAAGAAAGAAAGGAAAGAAAGGAAAGAAGGCAGGAAAGAAAGAAAGAAAGAAGGAAGCGAAAGAAAGAAAGAAAGAAAGAGAAGCGTATATTAGAAATACGTAGCTAATACACGAAAAGGAAAAAGTATTTCATACGTAGATTTGCTTGTTATTAAATCAAATTATTATTAACTCTAATATGCTTAGCTATTTATGTAAACACAGAATGACTCCTAAAACAGTGGAAAATAGTTATTAGGCGGACATTCCCTACCTTCTCCCTATTCCACTTTACATGAGAGTCTTCTTCCATTCTTAATATCGAACACTGTTGACTCACATTTCAATTCTTTCCCTTCATGACGAACCTGTGCTCATAATAATAGTGACACCAACACTATTTTCTATTTTTTAAAAAAAAGGCTCATCGTTCTGTCTCATCAAGGTACTCTCCATGGCGGGCCTCACTTCCATTCTATGCATCCTCACAAATCCACACAGCGAAAAGGGACACACTCAGTGTGGACTTTTTCCATTTCCTCATCGGAGGAAAGTCTTTTGAGGCAGAACTCCCTCAACTGCATTTTTCATCTTCTTATAATGTAGGTGCATCCGTGCTAACTTACGTGTGGATCTAGCGCCTCGCATAATAAAGGCACCACGTGGTTGCCGACAAGGACTCTATCCAGTATTAAGCGCTAGACAAGACGGTTTTGATTTATCCGAAAGGGCACAGACTGGGCGGAATGTTTCTGCAGGCGAGATTAACTACAATTTCCTCTGGATCGTCTGGATGTGTGTCTGTGAGACGAAACTTTACCTGCCAGGGCACAGCCCAGTAGGATCAGACCAACAAACCTGAACTCCCTGAAGAGCAACGGGCAGATAAACACAGCTTTTTCCCCAACATCAGGAAACCGAAGCATCACATCCCCATCCAGCCATACTCCTAAAGTGAACATTCGTTGGACTCTAGTTCTCACTGCGGTCACAACCATGCTGAATTGTCTGAGGCAAAACCTTTTCGATCTATCTCTCCTTGACCCATTGATAGATACATGCTACTTGCGCTAGGCTTTCTTCCAGTAGGAAATCATAGGAACTCTGAGGTCGGAATTGTTTGAGTTAGCTTCATGAAGCAAGATTAGATTCTCCTCACAACGAATTGGCTTTTATTTCGTACATAATATAGAATGGAACTAATAGTTGGACTAGTAAATCCAGGGTCTTCATATTCCCTTTACTACCCAAGGTGCTTTCCTTATTTAGGTTTGTACTACTCCTGATCAGTGAACCATATAGGGCAGGACTTCACTGTAAGACCTACTTATACTAGTTCTCTCAACTGCATCAAACTAGACACCATTATTTCCTTCACTAGATACTACCTGTTGAATGAGTCATCTCACTATTCACAGAACGATCTCCTACAAGGACCCTCCCATCTTCAGACAACGACGAGAGGATTGAAAATTAGAACACTGCTTTGCAGAGATTTACACAGTTTCACACTTTTTTTCAATGCAAGCGCAGAGCATAAACAAAGACTCTAGAAATAAGTCACGAGTTCTTCAAAAAAACAAAAAGGATGATAAGACACTTTCTGAATGGACCATCTCTTGATGAGTCCCAATGTCTGATGTAACATCCTTTTCAGATCACATCATACTTATCAGAAAAACATTATATAGGATGTGGGAACGTAGCTTAAGAGGAGTTGGAAGAAAAATACTCCCTTCTAGCGGTAGCTTTCTCCAAGCGGAGGGATAATAAGGACAGTGGACCTCCCCATGGAGGATCGTGTATTGGAACCAGATTGGGTTTAATGTGGAAGAGGTCACACGCACTTGGAGCTCTTGGGCTTGAAGAAAAAGGGCAGAGATTCTGTCTTTCACTTAAGAATTCCTAGGTATTTTGCGATGGCGTAACCTACGCGCGCATACCCTCGTTTCGACTGGTAGCCGTGTAATGTTCAACGTGAGCGAAGCAGCGTTCAATCTTTGGTTTCGCGGTACGTACCATCCCATTCTTTATAGGCCCTGTCCCACAACTGCCCCAACAGGATGCACAACTATTGTTAGCTAAAATAGGACACTGAATCTCGGACAGAACCTAAACTGCTCTTCCATTCCTTGTTCTTTCTCCCACTCCATACAGTGGAGGCAAAACACTTTTGCATTACAGCCACGAGTGGATGAACGCAAAGGAGACGGAGTGGCGGAGGGGATGGCAGAAGCGGACTGCACAAGCGGATGCAGAACCGGCAAAAGCCCAGCGGAGGAACGCACGCACTGAGAGTGGTAGGATCATCCTGGCAAGGCCTTGCAGGCGGACCTCCACGCAAAAACGCCGGGCACGCGGGAAGGATGAGCGATGCGAGCGGACAGTAGGGGAACGGGATGCAGAGTAGCCGAAGTGGCAAACAGCGATGAGCGGAATGCAAACACGACCGGATTGGATAAGCGGATGCAGAGCGGAGGTCAAAGCCCTTAGCGGTGACGTCGGCGATAGTTCGGAATCGCAGCGGGAGGCAGAGGAACTGCCCGTTAAACATCCAATCGGGGATTCCCTATGGGCCGATTACATCTTTGCGCATGCGCGGTGGGTGCATTGCATCTCAGGCGTAATTACGGCCCGACATCGATATATAAGGGTCATGCACGCTTCGGATCAGCAGCGTCACCAATCGGCACTGCGACAACGCTCGCTGCCCAGACGGATTGCCCTTGCCTCTGCCTCGCTTCTGAAAACTGGCATCGGGCCCTGCCTGCCACGCCTTGCATGACGAGCATTCTCCTATCCAGCCTTCCTAGCACCACCAGCCTCCTCCCAACAGCCTCCCCTGCCAACGCCTTGCTGCCCAAGCTGCCTGTCCCTCTCCAGCCTCCTCCGCCCAGCCAGTCTACTCGCCCCGCGTCGCCTCGCCCTCCTCCATCCTCTTCCTGCGCCACCCACACCACTCCGCCCAGTTTGGCGTCCAGCGCCTCTGGAGAACCACCTGCCTGGCTGCCAGCACTGGTGCCCTCCGCCGACTTTCCTGCCACGCCCTTCCTGCCACTTTGTGCCTTCCACGCTCCCTGCCAACCTCCTGCCAGCCCAGCACCCACACTAATCGTCGCGGCTCAAGATGTGAGCGAGCCCTCGCATCCCTGCAAGAGGGACGCGGTGCATACGCGGCGCCAACCCCTCCACCCTGTCCTGGACGACAAGGAAAGATGACCATCGTGCCGTGACTGGACCAGATGTGCATCGACACCTTATCGCTGCGATCATAACAACTCTCATACTCCACGCAACGGAGCAGCCACAGTTCATCGCCTTCCTCTCCACCTACTACCACTCTCTTCTAATAGTGCAGACCTGTCTGAGCAAGTCCTCTAGTCAATCTCTTCAGTAACGACCGAGTCATCGCTCCCTGTCTTCAGCGAGGTTTCTCGCTGGCACGTCACATGCTCCAGTGAGACACTCGCGGGTACAGTAGCCCTAACACCATGGTGGATGTGCAGCGGCAGGACTTCTGGTGCGGTGGCGCCTAGCGAGCGAGCTGGATAGCGCTCCATGTGTCCCGACCCCACGTCTAACCGTAATCCCGCCCCTCACGTTCCCCTACTATCATCCACCCGTCCACAGACACAGCAGAGAGCCAAGAGCAGCTCAAGTGACATGCGCACACCACTCGTGTTGGAGGTCAGGAGCCACAACAACCATTCCAGAGCAGCATAGTATCTTCCTCTCTCAGCGGTCCACCACACTCCTAATCCTTCTCCACCACCGCAAGCCTTCCTCACCCTATGTCCCATCCCTCTCCTCGTTTATCCTCTGACATATCTCTTCCCTCTCATGACCATTACGCGTGAGAAGGGACTGCTCACGGCCTAAACGTTCATATGACGGCGTTGGTGTGGCACCACCGACGTCTAACGACAAGAGATCTATTGCTGGCTCTGGATGGCTCACCGTCCTGTTCTCCCTGACTTTCTCCAGCTACGGACCCCCAGTTCGCTGGCCTCTGCCCACTCACGGAGATCTGGCTCTCTGCCTTTACTGTGGAAAGGTGAGGCTCGGGGGAGGACATGACGGGCTAGCAGGCGGGTACTTCGCGTGGAAATAAGAGTCCAATATCCCTGAGCCTCTTCTACCCCACGCTCAGACAGGAAATTATCGGAGGACAGAAGAGCTAAATAGACACCCTCCAAAACCCACTCACCGTGAGGTCTCTCCGCGGCACTACGCGACTTCCACTCCTATGGGGTTAGGCAACCTATCCGTCGCGCGCCGGGTTCTCCCAGTGGGTGCCGTCAGGCGAGGGCTGCGCGAACACAGAAAGCGCTGGCCTGGCAAGTACAGGGGAGGTCTGTGCTCGGGCTCGGGGTGAGCGCTGCCATCGGTGGAGCGCGTTGGGTCGCTGGAGTAGACTAGCTGCTCACGAGCGGCCGACTGGCTGCGTGCGTTACAGTGGAGATAGAGGCCGTGGACGAGTGATGCAGTGGGCTGCTGAGCGTGGACTACTCTCCGGTGGTGGAGCCTGGGTGGTGGAGTGTACGCCCGTGCCAGGCAACCGTCTGTGCACCCGTGCTGCGGCCATGATCCGTGAAGGGTCCTTTCTGGTCGTCGGACAGGGGAGGTGGGAGATGGTCAGTGGAGGGGTGGCGCTCCCTGTCCCTCTTGCCGGAATAAGCGAATAGGCTCTCCAGATCATAGTTGACTATGCTTGTCTATTCCTTACTGCAGGAGATTGCTGCCGCTGGGCAGGAGTCTTAAGGTCTCATGCAGGGTAGGGTTGCGCATAGCGCCACACACGCGGAGCTGCACCAGGCGGAAGGCTGGCGGCGGCAATACAGCGCTCAGGCCAAGGCTGGCAGCCAGCAGGCATCCAAGCTGGCAGCGCTGCGCCATCAGACTTGCTGGCAGTGGGTATGGTGGCAAGAGTCAGGCTGATGTGGACAGTCTAAGGTCGGCAGGGACGCTTGGGAGGGGCCGGCAGGGAAGCGTGCCGGTGCAGGGAGCACTGGAGGAGGAGGAGAAAGGCGCTTGCAGCAAGGGTGCTCTTGCTAAGGCAGGCTGCAAGCTCAGGCGAAGGCAGAAGGCAGTCGAATCCGTCCTAGGTCAAGCTTCTTTCCGCAAGCCACATTTGGCTGTGGACGCTGCTTCTCCTGTCTCGCTTCCCTGCTTTATATCTGGCGGGGCTTACGCAAGCTTCTGTGCATACCCCCCCGCCGCGTGAGATGCCTCGCTATTATTAGTAGCGGCCAGGCATCTGTTAGGCTTCGCTGCTGCATCTGCTAGCTTGGCGCTATGACAAAATCCAGACTATGATCCCGCTGTAGAGCACTCCCAGACTTCATAACCAGCTCGATGCCATACGCTTCAATACCGTTCCACGTCCGCTCCTGTGCATCCGCTTCAACTCCATTCCGCGTCCGCCTTTGCTGAAGGTCCCCTGGAAAGCCTTGCGGATTGTGCCATCCCGACATGTCAATCTGCACTATCGCATCACGCTGGGTTCCGTTCTGCAATTTACCGCTATTCCAGTCCCTGCCGTCGCTTGCATGTGCTCACCGCCAGTCGTTCCTATCCCCGTGTCACTCCTACTTCTGGCTTATCCACATACTTTTTTGGCCCCTTTTGAGAGTCGCGATAAATTCCACAGAGTGCGAAACATAATGGAACATTTTTCTCGTCCATTGTGTCCTTTTTACTAACGTTTTGCATCCGTTGGGCAGTGTGACAGGGCCTTAAATGGATGGGACTGCAACTAAATGAACTGTTGTAAGTTGAAGATTAACTCCATGTGAAAGTATGTCGTAGTTAGCATCGCAAATAGCTAGGATTCTTAATGAAACAGAATCTCTGCCCTTTTTCTTCACCCAAGAGCTCCAAAGCGTGTGATCCTCTCCACCATTAAACCATCTTTCCAAACATCCTCCATGTTTCCACTGTCTTTTTCCCCGCTTGAAACTAAACCCTGAAGGATATTTTCTTCCAACCCTCTTAAGCTAATTCCCACATACCATTATGTCTAAAGATTGATGTGATCTGAAAAGGATGTTCATCAGAAATTGGACCATCAGAGATGGTCCATCAGAAATTCTATCATCCTTTTTTTTTTTTTGAAACTGTCTTCATTTCTAAGTCTTTGTTTAGCTCTCACATTCATTAAAAAAGTGTAAACTGTGTAAATCTCTGCAAAGAGGTGTCATCAATTTTACCAAATCCTTCTGTTTCTGATGGGAGGGTCCTTGTAAATCTTCTTAATAGTGACAGATTGACTCATTCAACAAGTAGTATCAGTAATAGGAAAATAATGTTCTATTTATCATTTGAGATAACTGTATATATCTTACAGTGAAGTCCTCCCTATTTTCACTATCCCAAACTAAATAGAAAGCAGCCTTGTAGTAAAGTGAATTATGAAACCCTGGATTTACTTCCAACTATTTTCATTCTATATTATCATCAATGCAATTTGTCTAGGAGATTACTCTTCTTCTGAGGCAACAAACAATTTCCCCCAAGTTCCTAGATTTCCTCTGAATGAAACCTAGCACATACATGTTCTTCAATGTCAAGAAATGTCGAAAGGTTTTGCTCAGCAATTCAAGCCATGTTGTGACCCAGTGAGAATATCCAACATGTTTCCCTTAGATATGCTGTCATTCTTGTTCCTTTTGAAGCTTTTTTCCCCTTCTCTTTCAGGAGTTCAGGTTTTGTGGTCTGATCCTCCTGCTGTCCCTCATCCCACAGACACCAGAATCCAGAGGAATTGTAGTTTGCCTGCAGAAATTCCCCATCTTCCTTTCATCAAGAAACCTCTTTTCTCTTTCTGAAAGTTCCTTTGGCAAACCACCTGTGAGCCTTATTATTCAGGCCTTCCCACACAAGTTACCATGGTCCTCATTAAAGATAAAGCACTTGAGAAGTTCTCCTCAAAAGACTTTCTCCGATCAGAATGAAAATCTCACAAAGTTCCTTTTTTCCTTGTGATTTTGAGATGCCATAGAATTGAATGAGGCCCCCATGGAGAGTCCTCTGATGAACAGAACATGAGCCTTTTTTTAAAAAGAAAATATTTTTGGTTTTCTTTATTATAGCAACAGTTCCAGAAGTGAAAGAATGAAATTGAGTCAACAGTTTCATATTAAGAAGGAAGAGACTCATTAAAAAGGGAAAGGAGGGAATGCCCCTAATAACTATTTCCACTGTTTTAGGAGCATCTGTGTTTTACAAAATAGCTAAAGCAATTAGAGTAATAATTAATTTGATTAAATAACAAAGCAAATCTACTATGAAAATTTCTTGATAGCTACGTATTACCAGTTGTTATGCAGCTGGAAGCAGTACTTTATTTAATTAGTGTAGCAATCAATTTCGGCTGCAAATCCTGTGTCTAGCTGCTTGGGAGTAAGACCAATTAAATATAATGGAGCACATTTATTTATTTATAAATAAGGACTGAATTGGAGCTGCTCAACTTTCAAAGGGCAAAAACATCCTGTTCTTCATCTGGCATCTATCCTTTTGTCTAATATTTGGAGTAATTCAGCAGGGGCTGTACCAAAACTATAAGCCCAAATAGATCTATTTGGATACAAATCTAATTCCCTTTCTCACAGATGCCAAATATACCAATGGTGGTGATGATATCGGAACTTATAAATGCATAATGCCACCTTTGTAGCTTTTTTGAATGCGTAAAGGTGAGTTCTGATTCCCATAATCTACCTTTAAATAATATTTAGGCCATGGAAAAAAGTATATCTCCCATCATCAGCATCACTGGATATGCTGTAGATCAACCTGTATGCTTTCTTTCATGAATTTTAAAATGAATTTTTCATTGGTTACAAACAGGAAGGAGATGGTATTCAAATTTTTTACTACCAGTTCTGAGGGTGTGGCTTGGTGGGCGTGGCTTGGTGGGCATGCAGGAAAAGAATACTGTAAAATCCCCATTTCCATCCAACTCCAAGAGAAGGTTACTGCCAAATCCCATTCCCTCCCCACCCCCACTAACCTGCTTTCCAGCTCCGTTCTCCTATGCAGGGCAACAAAAGAAGACCCAGCCAATTAGCTGAGATTCGGGAGGCAGAGAAGAGGTGGGGGCGGGGCCAGTCAGAGGTGGTGTTTGCTGGCTTTCTGAAGTACTCAAAATTTCCTCTACCAGTTCTCCAGAACCTGTCAGAACTGACTGAATGCCACCTCTGTTCTACTTGCAAACCTCATGATCCCTGGTTGTTTGGGATTGTCCACATTGATTAATGTAGGATGAGGAGGTATTGGTCCTGAGGGAACCAAGGTGTATTTAAGGGAATAGAGTCACTTTGGTGTTGCGTTGTTGGTCTAGAAACCATGGGACTCTGAGTTCTAGTCCTGTCTTAGGCATGAGAGTTATCTGGGTGACTTTTGGCCAATCATTCTTTCTCAGCCCAACCCACCTCACACGGTTGTTGTTGTGAGGAAAATAGGAGGAAGAAATAATATTAGGTGAGTTCGCTGCCTTGAGTTACTTACAAAGTTTAGCTTAGTTTTAGTTTAGTTTAGCTTATTGTCATTGCAACAGAATTAAATACCATCTTCAGTGTACATTATGACTGTGAAAATAAACATGAACACACATCCTTCACATTCTATACGTTGAATTGAAAACCATTGATATTGCATTAATATTGCACTATACAGTAGAATTTAACAGAACTACTGCCCTGGGATAGAAGTTGTTTTTCAGCCTATTTGTCCTTGTTATTATCCTGTACCATCTGCCAGATGGTAATAGTTCAAAAAAGGGGTGCCCAGGATGAGATGGATCTTTGAGAATGTTTTGAGCTTTCTTAAGGCAGTGGGAGCTATAAAGCTCTTCCAAAGAGAGGAGAGGGCAACCAATGATCCTCTGGGCAATGACATTAATCCTCTGGAGTGCTTTCCTATCTGCCCCTGTGCAATTGAAAAACCATACACAGGTAATGAATAATAAAGTAATGAACACAGGTTAAAAATCAAATAACATAATATAAAACATAACATAACATGACAGAATACTTGCATAAGAATAAAATGCCTTTTAAGATTAGTATTTGTCTCCTAAATTGGGATTTTTGATCGAAAAACTAATGGGTAAAAAGTATGCATGTGTGTCTGTGTGTGTCTGTGTGTGCAGATAGATCCTCAACAGATCCTCAAATTTCTGTTGCTAAGTGAGACATTTATGAAGTGAGTTTTGCACCATTTTGCAACCTTTGTTTCCTCAGTTGTTAAATGAATCACTGCCATTGTTAAGTATCCTCCTTGTCAAGTAAATCTGGCTTTCCCCATTGACTTTGCTTGTCAGAAGATCGTGAAAGATGATCATGGGACCATGGGACTCAGCAATGGTAATAAATATGAGACAGTTGCCAATTTGATCAGGTGACCAAATTGGGGATGCTGCAAAGGTTGTAGCTGTGAAAAATGATCATAAGTCACGTTTTTCAGTGCCATTGTAACTTTGAATGGTCACTAAATTAACTGTTGTAAGTCAAGGACTACCTGTGTGTGTTTTTGTGTGTGTGTGTGTGTGCCAAACTGTTCAGAAAGAGACTTCTCTTGAGCATTCTACCGAAGCAAAGCTGCAAAGACCTCTAGCCAAGCCTTATTGTTGCTTTGGACAGGTTCTTTGTTTGGAATAAAAAGAAGGTCAAATGATCTTTAATAACTGCAGGAGGCTAGAAGCTCTGTTTCTATGACTGATATGAAAATGCCACCTCCGGTAAAGAAGTGCCCTTATGAAGTTTGCTGGGCAAATAGTCCACATTGATTTCGGCTATAATCCCAGAAAAAAGCCACTCAGGAAGAAGCTGGGCTTTAGAAGGAAATCGCTATGTTTAAATCCCATTTTGTCCATCCCTGTAGAGATACCGTCCTTCAAATAAAGAAGCCTTTTATTTTGCACCTCCCAGAGAGGCAGTAAAGTTCTGGCTACATTGAGGGTGCTGACAAAATTTAGGAAGCCTTGAATTCAATAGGGAAAAGTAACAGTATAGTATAATAACTTCCACACCCAAGTGGATATGTGGTCGAAACACTGCCCGTTTGCAAGTGAATAAATCTGCAGTGATTCCTGCAAAGGGACTGAAAAGAGATTTTTTTTCTCAAAAGTATCCATCTTAATGATGAATAGAAAATATAGAAAAGGGAATTTTTCACTACATTTTCTGGCAGGGCAGAGGTGTGTGTGAGAGAGAGAGAGAGAGAAAGAGAGAGAGAGAGAAACAGACAGAGAAAGAGAGAAAAAGAGAGAGAGAAAGAAAGAGACAGACAGACAGATAGACAGATAGACAGACAGACAGACAGACATACACACACACACACACACACACACACACACACACACACACACACACACTGCAAGTTCNCACACACACACACACACACACACACACACACACACACACACACACTGCAAGTTCTTAAACCAGTCCTGTTTAACCCTGGGGAATTCTATTGTTTCTGATTCATTGCTACTTCTCAAAGGATTATTGGATTATGGAGGTGCACCTAGTAAGAACCAGGTCAAAAACAGACAATCATTGATGTGTGGAGTGGGTTAATTTCTTTGCAATGATATAAATCAATAAAATAAGTAGGACACTACGTTACTTAAATTTGATTTGTGCATAACAATGATAATAAAAACTGAGAAAGGCAGTATTTTTTTTCATTTTCTTTAATAACATATTCAAAGTTTTAAATAGAAATTAAAGAAAATATTAGCTTTGACCAGATGGTGCCCCTAAGAATGTAGAGTTATACTTTTTTCAGTTTTGTTCGTGTTTGTAAAAGTTGTTGCATGGCATAATGACAATAAAAAAGACAAAGAACATTTATGTACTCAAAATATCCAGAAAAATATCCAGAAAACAGATAAGAAAATAAAGTGGAATATTCTTATCAGCTGGGAAAAATATATATTGTTACTATGGAGAAAATATCAGTAGGAAAGAGTATTAGTATTAGGTAAATTTGCCATCTTGAATTATTTATAAAAATAATAAGGGCAGGATAAATAAACCCACCAAAAACAAACCATTCATTATTCATTAAACATTCTCTAATATTGATAACATTCATTATAAAAGCTATTGGTTGTTCTCATAAAAAAGTTTGATGCCCTTTAGTGTCTAATGAAAATCACTTCAAACTTTTAAGTAAATTCCAACATAACTGGAATATGCTTTCAATTACACTTCCAATTACACATTTTAAGTGAGGGGCAATTTCAATTGTCAATACTCAATTTCTGGAATGGGATGGGAGAATAACCTTGAGGAACAGGAAGAAATATGGCAACCAAGACAGTGATCAGATAAAAGAAATCCGAGTCCAGGACAGAACTGCAATCGAAGTAAATATTTTGGACTTGACCATCCTTGGTTCTTTTGTATGTAAGGGCAAGGAGAAAGGAGGCATTTTCAGACTTGTGAGAGTCTATCATTTTAATCCCACCATAAACTAGTATTAGTGTTTGGTTTCCAACTTTGATTTACCTTGAAGTGCTGACAATTTCAAGGCTTCACATTCTTTGACTCAACTCATCTTAAAAAAGAACAAGAAAATAATAAGAGAACAGGGTTCCAGTCTCCCTCACAATTCAGTGGTACACAACAAACTACTCCTAAAACTAAAATTTTATGGTATCTCTGGACAACTGCATAACTGGATAGAA
>BHFT01061380.1:7605-30520 GCA_004320025.1 Laticauda laticaudata
GGGGGGGGGGGGGGGGGGGCAGCGCCAGTCAACAGCATGTAAAATCACAATGCAGAAAACCCTTTTCCCACGGAACTAGTGCCTGGTGCCCACAGGGTTCAAGGTCACTGTTTTTAGTGTATTGAAAGACATCACTTGGCCCCTATATTTAATTTCCATTTCAGTTCAACATTGTGGGAAACAGATAGTTTGAACCCTACTAAAAGAAAGCAAAGAATTTCAAAAATGCTGGAAAAAATAAAATCAACCTTCAGGGAAACTGAGATTCCTTATATTAATTTGTCACTGTCTTATTAAAAGATGCTTTTTTTGAGCTGGCAATCCTGAAATGACATTGATTGTGGTTCTACTTGATTGAACCTATCCATTATTTAAGCTTCTTTCAAAACAAGTAGATTCTATCCAAATCGCTTTCTTCCTGTTCTTTTCCAAGGTTGTATTTGATGGTTTAGAATATTTTATTAATTAGTGAATTGAATTCGTATGCATCCCATCCTCCCTACAAGGTGATTCTGGAAGCTTGGTTGTCCTTAATTACCAGCCATTGCTGAGTATCTAGACGGGAATTTTAGACTTCTCCTATTCAACGTTCTTTACAGATACTTTACAGTCATTAATTGAAATTTATTTGTATATAATCTTTCACAGAAATCATAAGGGGAAAATTCTTTCCACCTGAAGATCTCCCTACTAAATGAGGAAGGCTCATTTCTTAATGAAGCTTCTTCATTATGTTTCCAAATACCTCCTCTCCCCAAACAGGAGTTTTGCTAGTGATGCACATAATCCTACAGAACATGTTGGAAGATGAGGACCTGGCCCCAGATCAACCAATGTTCATTGGGTTATGCCGTCACACTTATTTAAATTCTTATTATTTAAGACCAAAAACATTGCATGCCTCAACAAACCGACAACCAGCTGGATGTTGCAGCTCTCAAGCCCTCAGGAAGGGCCGTAGCGGTGCGCCAAGTGGAGGCTTGAGATTGTGCCATAGCCTTCATTTAATGACTTTATTTAATGGCTTTGTCAGAATAACTTCATCAGGAGAATACTACTAGAGTGACATAAAGCATTTCTTTTTCTGAAAATTTAGCAAATGTATAACGGGATTCTATAGTATATTCTACTATCTTTGCAGGCAGTGTTTATATCTGTAATTATATGACTGTTGAAAAGCTTTGGTCAGTAACAGTTTGCACATGAAAAGCACTTAAATTATATTTGAAGTTTAAAAAATCTTTTGTTTGCTGAACATTCCAGAGTTTGCAACCTTAGCTGGGTGATAGAACTGATTCAGTTCCTTATTTTTAATACTATATGCAAAACATATCTATCTGATCTTGTACAGCATGAGAGAAGTCTCATTTTTTCTACTTGCAGAACATTTCTGTACTAAGTCATAAGAAAGCTTGTTGTGATCCACAAAAACTGAATTGTATGATATGCAGCTACTGTATATGGGCTTGTCTGTAACCCCCCCAAACTGGGGTCTCAGATTTCCTTCAAAAGAAAACAATGAGGTACACCCATTATAACGTTTTTGGTATTTCTTGAAAAAATCATCACCTTTTAATTTCTTATGTGGCCAGTATTTCCAGTTGGCTTAATGAATAAGGAAGTCAATAGGCAGCTACCAAATGTCTTCCAGAAAAAAGGATTTGGAGATCTTTCCATGTTGGCTAAAGTATGTTTAATTAGTACCTCAATTAATGTGATCAGCTTCTAATATCTTGCTTCTTTCCTCAAACCTTATTTCCTTCTCCAAAGGAAAGAATGAGAAGGATCTTAAAGTACAGAGTTGCCCAACTTGCAATTTGAAAGCGATGAATCCCAGTATTGTATATTGTAGCATTGTTTTAAGGTTGAAAGGAACCTGTAAGGTCCACGGAATAGGGAGCCTAAAAAAATTCAAAACAGAAATAAAATGGTTCAGGAATCCCCATGTTCTTCCATAAGCTGCCCAGTCAAAAGATGAAATGAGTGATCCTGAAGGGAAAAGTCTCTCCACCACAAAATTTATTTACTCTTGCCTGTGATTGGGTGGCCAAGAGTGTCCTGATTAAACTCTTCCCTCTGATTAAGTGTCAGGCCTGTCATTCATTAAAGTCCAGGTCCCTCCTCCTCCCACCTCACAAAAGGCCCCTGAAAATGTCAAGGCTTCAAACTCAACATGGTTCCTCACTTTCCTATGTGGCTGTGATCACTATATTTAAAGAATTTTTTTAAAAAGAGGAAGAGATAAAACTGTCATTTTGATGGTCATAACTATCCCTAATAATGAAAAGTTTTTTTTAGTAAAATAATCCTAAACTAGCATTCCTTTTCACTGTATTTTATTGCACTTAAGGAATAAAGGTGCACACCAACAGCAGAAATTTGGTGCAAACCTCTGTAGTGAAAATTGGATTTAGAAAAAGATAGGAAGAAAAATGACTGGATTGAGGTATGGTGTTGGAGAAGGCTCAGGCATTCCTTAGACCAAGGGTGTCAAACTCAAGGCTTGTGGGCTGGATCCAGCCTATGGGGTGCTTGGGTCTGACCCAAGGGGTCACCCTGGAAACAGCAAAGGACTGGCCCACAGTGATTCTGCCAGTGAAAATGGAGCTCGCAAGGGCTGTGCATGGCCCTCCCAAGCTGTTTTCACTGGCAGTAGGGTGATAGCAGGCCATTGCAGCCGAAAACAGAGCTTGCGAGAGCTCTGCACGCCCCCCCCCATTCTATTTTTGCTGGCAGAGGGTTATAGGAAGCTATTGTAGCTGAAAACAGCTCAAGGGCTATGTGTAAAACCCCCCCCCCAGCTCTGTTTTTGCTGGCAGAGTTGCAGGAGGCTGTTGCAGCTGAAAATGGAGTTCAGGAGCCCGTTTTCGCTGGCAGAGCATTCAGGCCACCACAGGCATTCCCAACACAAATGACATCGTGCTGGCCATGTCCCCCTGGTCAACCACCGAAGTCAAACACAATCCTGATGCAGCCCGCAATGAAATAGGCTTTGGAAGCCATATTAGCACCGGATGCTTCCACACTACCATATATTTGAGCCTGGGAAAATGGGAGGAAGGAATTTCTTGGAGTGTATGTGGTTAGACATAATAGCATTCTTCTTCTAAGTCAAGGTCATGTTATTTCTGCACCTGGCTGAGGAGTAGTTGAAAGGACATCTCAAGTTGGGACGGATGGTGGTTGAGACATTGATGCAATGAGGGTGCAGGGGTTGGATTTGTAATATTTTACTTATTGAAGGGAAACACGGAACTTTCAGATTCAGGATTTTCCAGCAAATATTATGGCTCATAACTCCAGACATCCCTGGAAGACAAATAACAAAACTACATCATAAATGCTTTAAAAAGGGAGAAATCTGAGAAAATATTTTTTAAAGTGATATGCTGCCCATCTCATTCTGTAAAATATCTCTGGGTAGCTATACAGTACAACCTCTGGTCACAAATGCTTCTGACCATGACCAAATTGGATTCCGACCAAATTCACAAAATTTTTGAATCTGGTCACGAAGACATACTTGGGTGGTGATCAAACACAGCCACGGCCAGTTTCCCCTTCAGCCCCATTTTTTTGGGTAAGTGCCAAATTTCCAGTTTGTTTACAAACAACAGCAACCCACATGTGGCTACTACATTAATTTTGCAATTAATCATGGCCTCTAATCAAGTGAAGAGTGGTAATGTTGATGAGAAGGCTTTAAAGAAAATTGAAATTGAAATGAAGAAGGAAATTATTGAAAAGTATGAGCATGGTGTGCGTATAACCAATTTTTCTGCAGAAAGAGACTATTAAAGCAGTTAATGTTGCAGGAGAAGTGACAATGCTAACCAAACAGGGGCCTCACACACATACTGGAAGAGGTGGAAAAATTGTCGTTTGTATGGGGTTCTGGAACGGATTGATCTATACAATCCAATGAGGAAATTAGGTTCGGGTCATGACCTCATCAGGTTGCAACCAAAGTTATGAAACGAATTATGATTGTGACCAGAGGTTGTTCTAATGTATAGGACTGCATGTGCTAGTCAGCCTGTCTTTCCCAAGAATTTTAAATCTTTCAAAATGCATCTGAAATTGATATCCCAATGAACTCCTAAATAAAGCCTCTCATGTCAGGAATGCTTTGCTTGTTTCCCAGACAATAACAATAGATATTATCTTATTTCTCATGAAGAATTTAAATTCCTCTTTAGTTTTAGTTTGTGGCTGATATATATTATTCAACTTTGGAAATAATTGTGTGCATGCCAGATCTTGACCCACAATGTTGAGGAAGCTCATTGTGACTTAGTGCTGCCATTTTTTGAAAAAGCTTAAAAGGGGCACAAGGCAGCTCATTTCTTAAAAAAGTTTTTCATTAAGCTTCATAATATCTCCCCATTTTGGAAATGGAGACAACAGACTGATATTTACAAGAATTTTGCTAATACAGGAATTTTGCTAGTCCTTTGTTGCAAATCATCCTGGTGGACAAAATAAGTCCACCATCCACTCTTTTACTATTATGTGGCCAATATTTCCAAAGTGGGCTTAGAAATAATACAGAAACTCAACAGACAGCCATCAAATGTCTTCCAAGAAATAGGATGTGGAGCTCTTTTCATATTCGCTAAACTACTTTAATTTGTAACTCAATTAGTGTGATCAGCTTCTAACACTGCCTAAATCTTTTGTAGATTTTGTTAAAAGGGAAGGATTTGAAAGAGCCTAAAAAAGGGCAGAGTTGCCCAACTAGCATTTTGAAAGAGAGAGATCCCAGGATGAGAGGTCATGCTATATATTGTAGAATTTAGTTAGTCAATATTTAAGGGCTTTCTTGCTGGCAAAACCAATATTTCTAAGGTACTGGCTAATCACCACAGAGAATTATCAAGCTTCTTTTCTTGCTTAGCTATCCCAGAACAGCCCCTGAAATGCTCCTAGGCAAGCTTTTAAGTCTGCCAGTGTCTTATAAAGATCCAGCAAGAAATGAGACCTGTAATCACCTTGAGAACCCATTTGGTGGAGTGAGGGTTTAGAGCAGTAAGAGGCAAAGCATGAAATTCAGATGGAGAAGCCCACTGGCTCAGGCCCAGAAAGAAGACCTGGCAAACCCCTTCTGAAAACCTGCCAGGAATTAAAATCGACTCTAAGCATTAAATAAAAAGATAAGAAAATGAACCTCTAACTATATAAATCTGGGCTGCGGGGGGGGGGGGGGGAGCCCAAATAATGTCAAACATCAATAAAAATGATTCACGGATCCCCCCTCATTTCCACAATATTCCAGACAAAGACTGAAAATGAGGGAGGGAATACCTAACAGGTGAAATCTCCCCACATTGATCTCTCCACCCTCTCCTGTCGATTGGCTGGTAGAGGTGTCTGATTAACTCTTCCCTCTGATTGAGCATCTCTGCCTGCCACTCCATGGAAGTCCAGACCCCTCCTCCTCCACCTTACAAAAGGGCCCTGACACATGGCAGGCATCAAACTCACTCAAAAATGGCTTCCTTATTTCAGATGGCTATTTGGGGCCAAAAGTATGATGGCGTTCTCGTAATACTTGGTTGGTAGAAATATCTTCTGGCTTCAGTTCTAAGTGGGGAAAAAGATACTGAAACAATGAAGGCTATTTGGAAAGATAGTCTTATATGCTAGGAACAGACCCCTGGCCTGGAGCATCAGAGTGAAAAGGAAGGACTGATCACCAATGCTCCAAGCGTGAAGGAAGACATCAAGAAAAGGGCTGCGGCCTGACGGAGTGCTGGGTTTTATCCCCTTCTTTGCATTTTGAACTGAGCTTGCTTCTGCAATTGGTTGGCAGCCCCCATGGGCCATTGCAAGGGCAACTAGTGTCCCTGAACGTCCCCTGGACTGGTTGAGCCTGGCCTGCGATGATGCTGCACTGAAAGGGGCTTTGGGGCAATTGCTATAGTTTATACCTGGAGATCCTTTGTTGTAACAAGTATTCCGGCCCAAGCCTTAATGAGAAGCCCACCAATTAAACGAAGCGTGGGCGATGGCTTTCTCTTCTGAGGAGGATTCTGCCTTCTGAGTATCTACTCTTTTTAGGGAAATATTCTGCCTTTTTCTATTCCTAGCGATATTTCAAGTGTCTAGTGAGAAGGATAGTTGCTAACTTCCTTACAATTCTAGGAATGCCGTTCCATAGCCTCAGGAAATTTGGCACAAGAAATGTTGAGAGAAGTTTTGCAACTAGTCATGGGACAGAAATATCGCTGAACTGCTTGGCTCCCTTTTTAAATGTAATTGATAATCAACAGAGGTTCTTAATTGGGAAGGGCACAGATTCTACATTTAAATATTTTGGAAAGTCAATAGCTTCTCCCCCTCCCCCGCCCCATCATACTTTGTAATTCTATGTTGACTCCTTTCTCCTACAACAACAAAATTTTCTTCTTAATGCTTGCAAGTAATTTCAAACAACCAACCAGACGAAGCCACTAGGAAACTCTCAACCTCCCAAGCACACACTGATGACGACAATGGAAGATATACATAGGCTTTCAGTTGGACAGGCAAAATGCAGGAAAAAAGAGAAGCAGACGGGAGAATTTCCTGTTCTGTGTGCGTATGCAGAGGCAACATCCCGCGCATCAGGAATTGCAGGTTCCTAGATGGCCCATCTGCAGAGCTTGTGAAAACGGGGGCACATCGCAAGGGTCTGCCGAAACAAAAGAGCCTATAAGTCTAAAAGCTTGCCAGCCAGCACCCCACCCCACCCCAGAAATGAAGAGAGACCAAGCCGGAAAAGCAGATTGAAACGACGAGAGTAGAAACCGACGAACGAGCAACAGAGCAAGAAACACACCAGATGATAACTATCGGAATAATGCCAGGGCAGAAAGTAAAGAAAGTCCAGGAACAAAGCGTGAAACATCGAAGGGAAGCCCTGTTAGATGGAAGATAGATTCCAGATGTACTTGTCATGGTATCTTGGAACATATCAGATGCCTGAACCAGACATGCCAAACAACGAGACACGTGAACAACAAAAATTGGTTCCTAACAGGACATATCCCACGTAGAGCAGCCTTAGACCATTTCCTCGGTAGAATTTAAAAAAAATCATGCTTGACAATTCTGGCCTCTGACAATATCGACCATGACTCGCCTAGTCTGCCTGGGATCACAAATGGATTCACGCCCCTGGATTGCGGAATTGATTGATCAAAAGCATCGATTCGTGGCCAGCATTGGGAAGAGAGCCTGTTGCAAGGTTCCTGATGATTACGGGACCTAGCAGTATAAGGGGTCAATACCCCAATAGCTCCCATCAGGCTCAAAGCCAGACACGGTCCTTTTGCCCGAAAGCCAAAAAGACAAACAACTACAAACTTAAAGCACAAGGGTTGTTAACAATCAACCATGCCAGAGTGGAACACACCCATCTGACTTCCTGATCAAACAGATGGGTCAGTGCATCTATGGCAGACTTAACGAACCCCTAAATTCATGCACTCCAACAAGGCATCACCCAGTACAATAGTACACACTTATTGCACCACAAGGGGGAGGAAATGTTCATTCCGCACACTTATCTCGCACCAAGCACGCTCGAATCAACAAGCTACCAGTTGACCCCGAACACCGCAGGGCACAGGACTATGGTTACTACAGAGGGGCATTCAACTCCAAGTGAGCGCACTTCATTTTCGGATTGAGCGGTTGCCCCAGATTTTCCCAAGCCTCCATGAATCAAGGAGTCGTCCCCTACTTTGATAACTGTACTAGTTTCAGCAAAAAACGGCAACCCAATTAGAAAGGTATAGACTACAAACGAGGCTCTTGCCAGCAGAAGATTCCAGAGGACACAGGGGGGACTTAAAGTCAAGAGAGAAAATCGTATAACTAGCCACTGACAGTGTAAATTTTAGGCTACCTTTATAGTGAGCCAGGGATTACACCCCACAAAAGCAAGATAAGGCAATAAAGACGGCACCCGACCTAGAACAAAATCTGACCCTACAACGCCCATTCTTACGTCATCCACTTAATCTTCCTCAGTACAATGTCTTCCTGCCCAAAAGAGACTGTAGTGCAGCAACCCTCCTACCTCGCGCGCTGTTCGACAAAAAAACTATCTGGAACTCGGATGGCACCCGGGAACAAGCCGCATCCAAAATATAACAACACTTATCAATTTCCTCAACCCCGTCTTTGTTCAGTATCTGCAATACCCCTTGCCTCTTGACTGGCGTCAACCGTTGATGCATCGCCCCTCTTGGAACTCGCGCATTCCTGAGCCACAATGACTTTACCGGGATGCGCGGCACTCTCTCTATTCAAAAGGCTGTCAAAGATCGGACGAGAAACTACAGCCAACTTGACCAAGAGCCTTCCGCAAATCATAGCTCGCGTGTCAAAAGATTCGATGGAATACCTTGTTGGCTAGGACTTTACTTGGATTATCACTGACTACCCCCTGCTAGGGATCCTAGCAGGAACAAACCAACCCGCCGAACATTCTATCGCCAGAACTGACCGAAAGAATAGGTACCGGAACTCTGCTGCATACAATTACATGTCATCCATCCCAGGAACAGACATCACCCATTTGCAGCTGCTCGAGCCGTTCCCTTCACTGCCATCAAGAAGACGACCCAGCTCCACGTTTGCCTACTCTCCAAATCGAGTCCTGCGACGAATCTGCCAGAACCACAAGCAGACGTCACTCAAAGCTACCACGCAAGACCCGGCTGACAGCTCGAATCCTGCATTGGCGTACGGTAAAGGCTGGCCAAATGAGAACAAAAGTGAGATTTTTAAACCTTTTCGCAACCCCGACAGAGTAAAACTCAGTCTCTGGAAAAAGGCTTATATTGTGGGGACAGCTGTGTAATTGCCCAGACAAAATTACGGGAAGAAGTTTGGTGATATGCATTGCATGAGGGGCACACGCGCATAGTCAGATGACCGCCGTGGTCAGGAGTTACGTCTGGTGGCCCGGCTGGAGCAAGGACACTTGACCAATGTTGGTCGGCAAACATGCCATCGCACTGTCAAAACTTCAGGCCTTTACCCCACTGGCCAGTCATGGAAACTGAGGAAACTCCAGGGGCCATTGGTTGAGACTGCATATTGACTTTGCTGGCAACAAAAGGGAACACCTATTTTGTAATCGTGGATGCCGATCGAATGGTGATAATGTCCATCCTTATGGCGTCACTACTACAGAGGCAGTCATGAAACACGTTTAACAACTTTTTGCATGCATGGACTGGCTGATGTAAATAGTCTCGGGCAATATGGGCCCCGTTTACCGTTGTGGCATTCGAGAGTACTTGTGTGCACAGGGCCATCCAACATGCCCTGCAGCGCTGGCTATCTGGCTTCAAGATGATGGCTGAGACGCGATGGTCGTCTATACTAAGGAGACCGTCAGAAAAAATGGACACGGAGACGTGCCAAGATAACTTAATATTGACCATTAACGTACACAACACTATCACCCCTAGCACAAACACTAACAAAGCCCAGCAGAACTCTTCTTATGGGTAGGAAATTCTGCTCCTTACCTCCGATAGACTGACGCCACCACGGTTATGCCTGGGAGCACCCCCTGATCTTCCAGTAGATATCGCTCATTGCAATCACGGATTGAGTCTACCCGCTAAAAATCCCCTTAACCGGGGACCCATGTATGGCTTCCAGCCACACATTACCAAATTCACAGGCCCCCGGTCTTATCGACTTCATTTTGGACATGGCGAGAGCATGAGCAGCACATCGACCAACTTTCGCTCTAACTCACATGCACACCAAACGCAACTGCAGCACGCGAACACCACACCAGCGCCGCACATAAACAACCATAAACAACGAGGCAAGGGGGGGAAACACAAAATATAAAAGAAGGAGAGATGAACCTCCAATAACACGAAACAATCACTACACAAACCTGAGAAACCCCAAATAAAACAAAATAGCACTCACCATAGGACGATCTCCAGACAAGAAGTCCGGAGTAGGAGAACAAGGCGAGGCCCTTCCTGGAAGGAGACAGCCAGGCCAGACTCGACAGCCTCGACGAACCAGGAGGGCAGGGCGGAGCCACCTCAACCAGTCCAAGAACTCAGGGCGGGAGTGGCAAGGCTAACTCACCCTTCCAGGAGGTTCCATGGAGAGACACAGAGGAGAAGCAATCCTGACGGAACCGCTTCGAGGACCACGCCGAGACTGAGCTGTGCAGATCAACCGAAGAACTCGCAAAAGCCCCACCTAACTGTGTACGTATGACGACATTGGACCAAAACCAAAGGGGAGTGGGTGTGGGTTTATAGAATTTGGGTAGACTCCAAATCATCCCTTGAACTGATTGGACCCAAGGCCATCTCGGATCTGGTTACTTAAGAACCACTCTCGATTGGCCCCGTATGGTGGGAACACTTCTTATACTCTGTCATTGGCCACAAGCTGCACGAGGCGAAACTTACGCCTCCGTATAACACATAGTCGCGCGCTGCTGCTGCTTTACTGTATCTCGGTGGTACTCCACATTGCCTTTGTTATTAAATAAAAGAGGTGTTTGTTGGAACCCGGTCTCGCGCACTTTATTTCCAAACAGAACACCAGGTGTGGTTTTTGAATTGTTGCCTGTGTGCAACATACAGTCTTAATGTTGTGTTGGATGGGGATGGTGAAACATTTGAGGAAACCCTCAAAATTTAGAGGAAGAAACTTGGGAAAGGATACAGGCACCTCCTTCTCTTTGTGGCAGTGATGGTGGAAGTGTATTGTCTTTGCTTGACCCAGAGATCTACAAGCTGATCTTAACTCAATTACAAGTGCCTTTTGTACAGTCCTTTCAAAAGGCAGGCAGAGATATGGGATCACTGGCTGGCTAATCACTTCTGTTGTTCTGCGTCAACTTTAGATAGTGATGTTTTCATTTCTGAACTCAAAGCAGAATATTGTCCTCTAAATTACTTTCACATGGGGGCCTGAAAAAAAATGATAAAAGAAACACTACTTGAAATGGCCTTAAAAGTAGCTAGAAATAAACAGCAGCAGTAGAAGCCTTGACATGTTCAAAACGATCAAGATCAGCAACTCTTTTTAAAGAAATAATCTAGAAACCTTCCCAGCTAGGACTATCATTGCCTTGTTTGACTGGCTGAGAGGCTGGCAAATGATTGTCAGAGTTTCATAATCTGGCATACAAACCGTTCCAAACCATGAACTGGACTAGCATAACAATGTCTGGAATACTCTACCTGACTCTGTGGTTTCTTCCCTAAACCCGAAAATCTTCAACATTAGACTGTCTACAATTGACCTCACCCCTTTCCTAAGAGGTCTGTAGGGGCATGCATAAGTGCACCAACATGCCTACCATCCCTGTCCTATTATTTCTTTTATTTTTCTTATTTGTATCCATTTCATGTATTTATAACCATGTTTATACTTATACCTATTATCTAATAATTGTTTGACTAAATAAATAAATAAATAAATAATAAACAAATGGACCAGCAGAGATTGTACTGGCAACAGTGGTGGGATTCAAATGTTTTACTACCGGTTCTGTGGGCAGGGCTTGGTGGCAGCACAGCAGGGGAAGGATACTGTACAATCTCCAGTCAGAGGTGGTATTTGCTAGTTCCCTGAATTACTCAAAATTTCCGCTACGGGTTCTCCAGAACTGGTCAGAACCTGCTGAATACTACCTCAGTATTTGGCAACCCAGTGTTCAGAAATATTGGAGGCAGGGAGCCTGATCAACTTCTTCAGATGGGCAAGAATATCCTGCACTAAATGTCCACTCAATGCTATTGGCATTGGCAGGACCTGAAAATGGCAGGTCCTGAAGCCTGCTACTAAATAACTAGGAAACAAAGCATTTAGATGCCACCTGAGACTCTTAGGATCTGTGTTTTTAGCTTGCAACCCTTCATATTCAAAATTGGGATCTGGGGGTGCACACCCAGTTAGAGCAAAGATTATGTCATAATACAAAATGTCATGAAACATTTTCTGTGCTGTCATTGGACTGTGCCATATATACTGTCACTCAAGAAGGATCATCTCTGAGTGCAGGCCAGCTTCTGAAGGGAAGGCATCTGACCTTGCAAAGGCTCCGAGGAATCCTGGTAAGGATACAGTTCTTCAAGGGATAATTCAGTTGGTGACATGTTCTCTAAAAGATGTTTAAAATGAAGTTTAGTAACAACAGAGATTCTGTTCAACTTTCTTTATTTTGTTTTATCATAAAAGATAAAATACAAAAAACCCCTTATATCCAGAATTAAAAAAAATGGTGTACAAATAAAGAAAAAAAGATGATCCAAATACCAAATACATTTAACATTTACCATATAGAATCTGTCCCAGCCCGATGCTGAAAGAAAATATATATAGAAAAGAACAATCAACAGGTTAAGCTAAACATTACACTAATCTTCAAATCCCTCTGTTAACTATCCGTCATTGTACTTGACACATAGAAAGTCCACAAACAGTTTCCAATCTCTTATAAAGCTATTTAGTCCATTATCTCTGCGTTGATTTCATCATCTCTGCTATTTCATTCAGTTTTAAAATTCATTCTTCAAGTCAGCAAGTACAATCCTCGCAACCCTCACCATATAAAGGAATAGCACCCCAAATTATTTTTCAGTTGGATTGTCCATAATACTTAAAAAACCCCAGCAGAGATCCAGGTCCATCTTTCCTTGCCCAGAAGGTCTTCTCCTAAACCATGGGGTCCTTTGCCTTCTTGGCAGGGAGGTGGGAGGGCAGCAGGAATCTCACTTCTAAATAAACCACTGAGATAACCACAATTCCCACCCTGTATTTTCTAATAATGCTCCTGCAGGCCATAAAAGCATTAATGGAAATAAGGGAAACTGAGATTGGAACTCTGCTTTGCAGCTCACCAAATATTTATTACATTTTTGCTTTCGGTATTTGGTTTTTTACATTCCAGATTGGGTGGTAGACACCTTGGTGGGTGTCTGGAAAACTCTGGCTGCCAATCTCCATCTTCAAGGCAGCTAAATTGTAGGAGGAATGTGGAAGACTAAAGCCCTGTTCTGATGAAACTTTAAGGGAAGAAAAACTGGGAACAGGAACGGTTGAGCTTTTTTATATAAAACCCCTCATTATATTTGCAAATTTTATTGGTACAGTTGTGATCTCATATGACTACACAGACAAGGTACTACCTAAATTCTGAGAAAGCAACCTGTTGAGCTACCTTTACAGTTTGGCATTTGGGAAGAAAATGAGATTGTTTCCCACCCAGCCAAAGCTTTACCTTTAGAAATTGTTTTAAATTGCTTAAGGCCATGTCACACTGCCCAATGTGCAAAACAGATACCAATGGGACGAGACATGGTTTCCACTTCCTTGTTATCCGTCTCAGAAGAGGGCAAAATTGCATAACCGGAAGCGCAGCATAACACGGAGCACGGGCGAGGACGCAGGGCGGATTGAAAGCATGTGCATGCGGAACGGAAGCCCCAGCGATGGCAAAGAGATGGGACCGCGATGACACATCCGCGAGGCTTTCCGGGGGACCTCAGCACAGCGGACGCGGAACGGATACAGCGGATGCACAAGCGGCATGAAGGCGCGGATGCACCAGTCGCAAGCACTACGGATGCTGAGCGTATAAATGCACGCATGCGGCGTGGAGGATCGACATGCGTCGCCGCGGGATATAACGGAAAAGCAGCTCGAAAGCAGAGGTCGCCATTCAGAGGAAAGACTGCCTTCCAGACACATCAACTTGCCTTGCTCTGTCCTGCTGCAATTGTATGCTGCACTGTGCTCTGGCCTGCAAGCTTCCCTGCCAGCCTTTCCCTGCCAGCCTGTGCTGTTCTGCCCTGCCTGCCCAGCCTCGCTACAGCTTGTTCCCTGCTCGCGCCCTTGATGGCCCTGCGCTGCCTGCCAGCCCTTCCTGCCAGCCTTGTTCCTGCCAGCCTCGCGCGCCGCCAAGCAAACACCCACAACCAGGCTGTGAATAAGAACATGAACAGCCTCAGCCATCTGCTGCCTAGCCTGCAAGAAGGGACAGGGCCTACACATCGCATCCCTGTGCCCTCACTTCTGGTTCTGCTTGGGGCTTCTGCACCACGGCTTCGCTCTCTTGAGGTGGGAGCTCCCTGCTGCTTCTGCTTTCTGGAGGAGCTGACTGAACAAGCACTTCCAGCAACCAGCCACCTGCTACAGCACCTGCACCCTTCACCCCTGAGACTCAGCGACCCAGGAGGAGTGCCAGGAACTCATTTTTTGTCTATAGGCTTGTGATTAATAAAGTCTAATTTTTGATTACACAACTTGCTTCATTCCTTTTTTTTAACTAAAGTCTTTGCTGGAAACTTTTAGAAATGGTTTTAAGTCCTCTGCATGCTTTGTGGATGGTCTAAAGGGCGCGTGTCACACACTTGCCACGAGCATAAAAAGGACACAAGAGAGAAATGTTGCCTCTGCTTTCCCGTCTCAAAAGGGGTGAAATTTGCATAATTGGAGCGGATAAACACGGCGCAGGGAGGTCGCAGGGCTGATCTGCAAAGCGAGTGCGGAACGGAAGCCCAGCATGGCAGCACATGGGAGCGGATTGCAGGGGCTCGGCGGTGGGTCTCATCAAAGTGGAAATGGAACGGAAAAACATGGACGCCAGAACGATGCACAGCGGATAAAGCGGATGCACAGCGGTCAAGCCTAGCGCGATGCACAGCGGAAGCAGAACGGGATGCCTTGGGAGTTGAATTGCAAATCGGGGGGTATGATTGCGCAAGCCGCCGGAATAGAGGAAGCAGCTCGCCGTGGCCACATTGGGAAAGACTGACTGCCTTATCATATCTCGAGTTCCCTTGCTGGCAGTCTGCCCTTCCAGCCATCTTCTGCCAGCCTTGCTGCCAGCCTCCTGCCACCCCCGACCTGCGCCCTCCCAGCCTCCCCGCGCGCCAGCCATCCTCAGACCTCTTCACTGCCCCACTTGAGGCAACTCCTGCGCCAGCTCTGCTGGCACATCTGCCCATGCTTCCAGCCTCCCATTGCAGCACCTCCCTTCCAGCCTTGCTGGCAGCCTGCTTCCAGCTCCCTGCCCGCCTTCGCCTGCCAGCCTGCCTTCCAGCCTGCTCCACCTGCCATTACCAGCCTCCGCCGCCTGCTCCAGCCTCCCTCCAGTCGCTCCGCCTTGCCTGCTTCCTGCGTCCTTGCCTGGCCAGCTGGTGCGGTAACCCTGGCTTCCTGCCCAGTTACCAGCTTCCTCCGCTTACCTCCAGCCTTGGTGGCCTGCCGACCTTCCTGCAAGCCTTCACCTGCCAGCCAGCCAACCACACAACCATGCGGAAGAAGCGCGAAGCCTCCACGCAACGCTCGGCCATCCTACAAGAGCGCACGGGCCACCCTCCTGCCCCTGGCCCTGAACTCATCCTTCTGCTGGCGTCTGCTGCTTGAGGCCTCTCTATTCTATTGCTGAGCTTCTGCTTAGGTTCCTGCGTGGTGCTTCTGCGCATACTCTGCTGACGCTAGCTCCTGGTCCTGCTCGGATCCTGCTGTTTGGCTCGTTCTATCGTGCTTGGTCCTGGCTGTGCTGTGCCTGCTGCCTCGTGCTCCTGGTCTTGCTGACCCTGCTGCTGTGCTTAACTTGCTGTGCTGATCCTGTCTTGCTGCTGCTGCTGCTGCGATGAATGATGATGTTCTGCTGCTGCTGCTGATTATGATCCCCTGCGGTGATTATGCTGATGATGCTGATGCTGATGCTGATTATGATCCTGTGTGCTGGCTGCTGCTGCTGCTTGTTGGTGTGGAGAGGAGCAGAGCCCCTATCACCTGGGCAAGCCCTCTAGATGAAGGGCCTCATCTGGTCCTGCAAAGGGAGGAAAGAGGCGTATGCGGGACGGGAGAGGAGGCATACTGCCATTGGAGGAAGAACAATGAGGATGAGGTGCTGGATGGCTTGAAGGGAGAATGGACTATCTGTGTGGAAAGGGACACGGGCTGTAACAGGGACACAAGCGGAAGCAGGCTGACTTGGAGACCGAGGGTGCTGTGGAGAGTCTGGGCTACACACCTGAGTGTCCTCGGCTGTGGACAGCACAATGCACACACCTGTATGGGAAGCTGCACTCAAAAAATCTGGCCAGCACACGGATGAAGCTGAGACAGAGAGAACTATCGTATGGTCCAATTGGCAGTTACCTGAGGGTGAGCGTTCGCGCACCGAGGAGCACCAGGAGCCCATCTGTGCCACCCTCCTCTCTCCGACAGCTGTGCGACCCAATCTCTTTCCAGCACGAGCGCTTCAGTCCCCTGTTTCCCAGCCAGGTTTCTGTGGAGCGTGCTACGGCGGAGAACCCCAGCATGGTCATGGAAAGCGTCGCTCTGGAGAGCGATGAGGACTGCCTGGTCGCGGTGGAGAGAGGAACTTAGCTCCACGCTGGAGAGTGCCCACACACCTCGCACATAGGCAGAGCCAGAGCGCAGGGGCACACCATTCGGGGTGCAGCATTCCATTCCGCAGCAAGTCTACGTTCTCAGTGGCACCCATCGCGCATCTCTGTCCAACGCGTGCGAAGATCGCTGATCCTCACATCATATGTCCATACGACTCCTCATGTAATAACGGATCCCCACCGTCCAAGGTTCACTTCAAGGAAGATACATCACGCTGACTAACATCCTACACAATCCGTATGAAACTGCTCCCACCATCCTAAGTAGTCTGCTCTCACCCAATATCCTCCCCCCGGCATCCAATACTCCCGCACTATGGGTAAAGCTACGAGGTCTCACCGAGCAACAGCAACAACCCTCAGACATCAGCAACGACATGGCACCCCATGCACAGCGATCGCACCCAGATGCCACGCACGCTCAGTCTCTCACCCGCTGCACCACACCCCATACAGCTGCTCCTCCCTCCAGGTTCCCACACCCCCACAGCCGGCTCAGTCGAAGCGTCCTCAGCTACAGAGCTACAACCCCCATGCAAGCAATGGAGGACACCCTACATGCACATGGACGGGCCATGATGCCAGCTCCCCGATCGGTACCCTCTCTTCCTCTCACCCCAGCCAAGCCCGGCTCAGTACATCTGTCCCAGTACTGAGGCTAACACCCCATGGTATGGAGAAGGACCTCTCAGCTCCGGGGGCTGAGGAGCCAGCTCTCCAGACGTCTCTCTCGGGGCAGGCACTCAGCACAACCTCCAGACCGCACTGACAGACAGCACCACTCCTCCACAGCACCTGCACCCTAACACTCTTAGACTGGGCACACCCTCCAAGTGACCAAGAGGAGTGCCAGAGACTGGCTTGCCTGGATATTTTGTGACTTTATTGTGGACACTTGATTGTCATGTTTATTTTACAGCTGTTATTCAATAAAGTTTATCTTTGTTTCAACACTTGCTTCATTATTTTTTTCTATAAAGTCTGGGTGGACAAACTTTTAGAAGATGGTTTAGCCTATTGGCATGCTTTGTGGGAAGTCTGTGGGAATGGCATGGATATGTGGCACTGAGTTAGATAGTCTGGTGGATGTGGATATGGGTACCTGGGGATGGCAGGGATACCTGTTGCGGATGGGTTAAGATAGCTGTGGGAATGGGCAGGGGTACCTGTGGGGATGGGTTAAGATCGCTGTGGGATTTGGTTAACTGTGGGATGGGTTAAGATAGCTGTGGGGGATGGGTTAAGATAGCTGTGGGATGGGCAGGGATACCTGTGGGATGGGATAGATAAACCTCCAGTGCAAGCATAGTGGGACTGGATGGTCCACCCTCCATTGCCCTGGCCCTTCATTATCAATTACAAGTAAGTATTGACCGACCCACATGGAACGCCCTCTAGCGAAAAAAGTAAACAGAATCCACACATTTGAACACACCAACCTATATTAAGCGCCCTGTTCATTGCAGGCCAACCAAAGGATACATGGGCCCTCTCATCCGTGTGATGAGACAGGCGGAAGGAAGCATCCAATTAAGCATCTACCATCCTGTCTTGCCCACCTCCACCGCTAAGCTGGGGAGTTGCACCAGTCGTTTCAGAGGTGCGCTGCTTCTTCACCTCACGTGAGCCTCTGTTGGGGCCCTTGCACACCCTCAGTGTCTATAACGGTTTTCGCCCTTGCCTCCATTCCCGGCTCCATGTCTCCATTGCCTTGCTGGGGTCCACCAAGCTGTTCCTGGCAAGACCGGGTAGTGCAGGTGCGCATGAGATGTCGCAGGATGCCAGCAAAGCTTCCACGATGCTCCTCATGGTTCTGGTCTCACTGTCATGGCTGTAAGTACCTGAGACTGTTGGCTAGATGCCAAAGGCGTTCTCACCACCCGCCTTAGCCTGGACAGCCTGCAGTTAAAATCCTCTCTTCAACGGGTGAAGGTATTTGGAGGTGTAGGCGCTTCATGAGTAGGTTGTGAGAGAAGGCGTCATCCCCCATGATGAAGTAGGGCACATCTTGTGTGTTCGTTGGGTAGGGGGTCCGGATCTGGAAAACCATGATGAGTTGCGTTCCAGCTCATCCTTGAGGTCACTGCGTTGTAATACCTGGGCACCTGAAGATGAGCCGTTGCCTGAAGCTCGATGTACATGAATCTGTAGTCAGCATCCGACCATGGCAGAAGGGATGATGCTGAAGAAGCCCTTGGAGTTGTGATAAGTGGACCACCGAGTTGGCTGGAGAGCTTTGCAGGCCACGTGCTTCCCATCTATGGCTCCAACGGTGTGGGGGAAGTTCCACTTCTGATACACATGCTCTGCAATATTCCATCCTTCTTCAGTGGATGGGCACATGGAGAGCTCCTCCTTGTATTCTTCGATGATGGCCCTGCACCACTTCTCTGACAACAAAGCTGATGGTGCTGGGCAGCACCTCCAGCCGTGCTGCATGCTCCTGTAGGTGGTCCCTGAGGCTAGGTGGCGCAGAGTGAGTGTCACCTTGAGCCCAGGTTCCAGGCTGGTCGGGAAATTGGTGTTTGTCTTTGTCAACTGCGGTGTCAGGCGCTAACAAGTTCATCAAACATGGCTGCAGGCATATTCATGAAGTTCTGAACACCCGAGGGTCTTCGTCCTGAGCTCCACCATCAGCTTGTCGTAAAGTATTGTACTGTGCTCTTCTGGCAAATCATCTTTGGAACCAGACTTTTTTTGGTGCCTCCTTTTCTTCCTGTGTTGTACTGCTCACAGAGACTGTAGATGTTTCGCAGTGTTGCCAGAAGGATGTTGGCTGCAGAAGGATTTTGTCGCCCTTCCACGGTGCACATGACTGGATGCTGTGGAAGAGGAAGAGTCAGATGAAGGTTGCAGAGGTCTACAGTGGGCTGCTGGTCTGAAGTGAGATGCAGATGAGTTGCTCCCCCTTTTTATAAGGCAGTATAGGTGTCCCTTTGCCATCCTGTAGGAACCTCTAGGCATCCTCTAGGCATCCTCTAGACATCCTTAATATCCGACTGATAGGTCCCTCTGCGAACGTTTTTTCCATATTTAACTTTGTTTCCGTGCTGCATCCATTCTGCATCCGTTCTGCATCCGTTCCGCTTCCTCCCTGCGTCCGGCGCGAGTATGCGAGTTGGCCAGATAACGATGCGCAGTGAGACCTAGTGCGATATAGATGCGCGTAGCGGGATGCAGAACAACGAATGGATACATTGTCCGCGCAAAAGTTTTTAGGCAGCCCAAACCTTGTGAGCGGGATGAACGTCAATAAACGGATGCCTGGACGGACAGAGAGAAGCAAAGCGGAGGCAATGAGTAACATCGCGTTTTCGAACGGATGCAAGCTTTTTTGTCCGTTTTACTTTTCTTTGACATCCGTGGTGCAGTGTGACCCGACTTAAATAGCAGTGGATGGAGTTGAGGTAGCTGTTAGAATGGGAGGGATACCTTTGGGATGGATATAGCTGTGGATAGATAAACCTCCAGTGCAGCAGTGGGACTGTCTGGCCCACCTCTCCGAGGTCACACCTACAGCCCTTTATTATCAATTACAAATGTAATATTGATCCACAGCATTCAAACATAAACACAACTCTTTATTAAATGCCCTGTTCAATTGTGGGCCATCCAATAACATGGCCCAATCTCTCAAGTGTGATGAGACAGGCTGACGGAAGCATCCATTAAGCATCTATACATCCGTCACTTAACCACATCACCGCATCCAGCTGGGGGTTGCCAGTTTAGGGTTGCACGCTTCTTTCCCTTATGTGGGCTCTGTTGGGCCTTGCACATCCTCAGTGTCTATCAAAGGTTTTGCCTTGCCTCCATTCCCGGCGTCCATGTCCCCATTGCTTGTTGGGGTCCACGAGCCTGTTCTGCAGACAACACGTAGCGGAACGGTGCGCATGAGGTTGTCAGGATGCAGCAAGCTTCCATGATCCTCCTCACGGTCTCTGGAGCGATGCTGCATGGTGGTGGAGAAGTACCTGGACCTGTTGGCCAGGATGCCAAAAGGTGTTCTCCACCACCCGCCTTGGCCTGGACAGCCTGTAGTTGAAGATCCTCTCTTCACGGGTGAGGAGTTGGAAGTGTAGGGCTTCATGAGGTAGGTTGTAGGGAGAAGGCGTGAGTCCCATGATGAAGTAGGGCACATCTTGTGTGTGTTGGCGCGAGGGGTCTGGATCTGTGAAGCCCCGATAGGTTGCGTTCCAGCTCCTCCTTGAGTGACTGGTTTGTATACCTGGATCTGAGAATGATGCGTTGTCTAAGCATCGCATGTACATGAACTTGTAGTCCAGCATGACCATGGCGAAAGAGGATGATGCTGAAGAAGCCCTTGTAATTGAAATAAGTGGACCCCAACTGGTGAGCTGGAGCTTTGCAGGGCCGTGCTTCCCATCTATGGCTCAGCACAGTGTGGGGGAAGTTCTATTTCTGATACACTGCTCTCAGCACTTTCTCATCCTTCTCAGTGGAGGCAGGTACTGGAGAGAGCTCCTCCTTGTATTCTTCGATGATGGCCTGACCACTTCTCTGCAACAAAGCTGATGGTGCTGGGTGGCACCCTCCAGCCGTGCTGCATGCTCCTGTAGTGGTCCCTGAGGCCAGGTGGGCCAGAGTCAGTGCCACTCTTGAGCCCAGGTTTCCACTGGCCGAAGCGTTGGTGTTGCCCTTGGTCAACCTGGTGTCAGAGCGCTGCACAACTTTGTCAAAACATGGTGGAGGCATCTCATGAAGTTCTGGAATGCCGAGCGAGTGTCTTCGTGCTGAGCTCCCCATCAGCTTTTTGTAACGTCCGTCCTGCTCTTCTGCGAGACCATCTTCGTACCCAGATGCTCTCTGCCGCCCCTTTTTTTCCCGTAGTAGAGTTCAGCGCCTGAGATGGCTTCGCACTGTTTGCAGAAAGAGAGGTGGCTGCCAAAGGACTGTGTTACGATCCATGGTGGACATGACTGGATGCTGTGGAAGAGGAAGAGGCAGATGTAAGGCTGCAGAGGTCTGCAGCAGGTGGCTGCTGGTCTGAAAGTGAGATCGATGTGTTGCTCCCCCTTTTATAGGAGATATAGGTGGTCCCTTTGCATCCTCGTAGTATCCTCTAGGCATCCTCTAGACATCCTTATATCCGAGATAGGTCCCCTTGCGACGTTTTTTCCATTTTAAACGCTTGTTTCCGCTAGCATCTGTTCTGCATCCGTTCTGCGTCCGTTCCTTCCTCCCTGAATCGAGCGGATGAGTTGCGGGATGCGCAGCGGCATGCACCTAGCGATATAGCGGATGCGTAACAAAAATCAGACGGATGCCTAGGGATGAACTAAACGAAAGACGTGGATACATTTTCTGGCGCAAAAGTTTTGAGACAGCTCAAAACTTTCTGAGCGGGATGACGTCAATAAACGGATGCTGGAGGGATAGAGAGGAAGCAAAAGCGGAGGCACGGAATGAATCACAGGTGTATACCGCGGAATAAGCAGGCTTTATATTCGTCCGTTTTACATCCTCTTTGCATCCGTTGGTGCAGTGTGACAGGGGCTTTATGTCTGTTGTGGTCTGAAAAAGAAGAACATTCTTTGGACCTACAGACTCTTCACAGGGAATATTCATGGCCAATTATATAAATCATTAAAAAATAGTTAAGGAGATTCATGTTAGTGTCGCCTACATGGTAGGATTTATATTATTAAAACAATTTTAGTGTTCATAGTTATTATTTTAATGCTTTATCTTGTAAGCCACCTAGAGCTGCCTCTAGAGATGGGCAGGATGTAAGTTAAAAAACAAACAAATAAATAATGACATTCTCTATGCTTTTGTTGTAAATAGAAATACAGGTTATAGTTTCTTTTCACCAATTTAGTGAAAATCACTTGAGGAAATGGGAATGTCTCCCACAGGGTGAATTTGGCTCACCCATCTGGTTTCAGGAAGAGAATTTCCCCTGTCCCAAATATTTAACTGAATACCAAATATTCAGTGAAAACAAAAGAGGAAAAATTCCTGGATAGGGATGGGCAGTTTGATGCTGTCCAGAATGCTTGGTACTATTAGGTAGATGGAAGGTGGCCTTTTCCTGCATCATTCCCAGAGTTTGGAAGGCATTCATGAAGCCATTGCCTTCGGCTACTGCTTTCTCTGTCTTTATACACTACATTTCAACAACATTTATTTTTAGTCTGGACTTTAGATGCCAATGGTTTTATTGTTTGGATTTTAATTTACAATCACAAGTTTTATTAATGTGATTATTTCCCTAGTTCCTTTAGGAAAAAAAAATATTTATTTATTTATCTTTTTATGCTACTTCATGGCCTGGCTGTTGAACACCTGTTTTGAAGGAACATCCAGAACTGGAGGACAAATACATTTAAAATATTCTGGATACCTTTGTGAGGTGGAAGCAGATAAAAAACCACCAAAAGATTTGTTGATCCAAGGAAAACGTGTCTGCAGAGACGGGTTCCCTCAGGCATTGAAAGAACCCAGAGCAAAATTCAGGCAGCATTTTTATACCCTAA
>BHFT01061381.1:0-15110 GCA_004320025.1 Laticauda laticaudata
ATGGAAAATTTGCTCATCCGCTGTGTCCTTTTTACATACGTTTTGCATCCGTTGGCCAGTGTGACCTAGCCTTAAGGACTCTTTGGTGTTCTTTGAGTCTGATTGTTTGCTTGCAGACATTTCATTAATCAACTAGGTAGCATCATCAATGCAAGTGAATGTGAAGTTTGCAATTTGAAAATCATGACATTTTGTCAGTTTTTCTATCTGCTTTCTCTTCAATTTGTGGATCACAGAACCAGACTATTTTCTTTTCCACAATAGTAGTATCAGACATGTTGTGATCCAGAGGTCTGTCTATTTATTCTGAAAGTTCCATAGAATCTTGACTTGCTCATTTTCAAGAAAAGGTGTTCAAAAAGGTGTTCCCAGTAATTTTTGCTGCATTTGAACCCAAACTTCTGGCAACACTTCCAATATATAATTCTGGTAACTCTATCATGATGTTGTAGATAATCAGGCTGTGAGATTTTATTGCAGCCACTGATAAAGTGATCGACTGTTTAATTTTTCTCATTGCATAAGCAACATTTGCTGTTGTTGCTGACATGTTGAATTTTTTTATTCCCTGTTCAGTCAGTAGCTGACAATAAACTCCCCTTCCAAGTATCTCTGAGTCTCCTTACAATGTGAGTCAAACTTCTGCATTATTTCTATGAGTTGACTGGTATAGGAAGAGTACCTGGTGAAGAGGCATAAATTGGCAAACTAGGGATCACAAGGTATCTAGATGAGATGGGACTAAATTAGCCACCCTACTGCTTAACTTTTCATGTTGCTCTTAATGTACAGTCACAATGTGACGTGATTTCTCAACTCTGTAGCTAAAATTTAGAAATATGTCTGTTCAGAAGTATAAATTACAGTATATTCTGAAGTCCTTGCATGTAAACAGGATTTATGCAGTAGTTTAAAAAAATCAGGAAAATGAAAGGAGATATATAAAGCTTCAATAAAAATATAATAAAATGAATATAACGGGATAGATAGATAGATCATTAATATTTGAACAAAAATATGGGAACCATTTATACAAAATGAGATGGGCTTTATTCTTATACAAGTTACAGTGTTAGGAAGCAAAATTGTTATAGATTCTTGTGAATATAATGCAACTTTATTAGCAAAGCATTTAAACAAGTGCCCTATGTTATCTGGATTAGCAAACTCCACTGTCATTGGAGCTGAATGCCATTTTTATTAGATCCTTAAGTGTTTGCCAATGGTTCATCATCCAACTGGAGAGAGAGAGAGAGAAAGGGAAGGAGCATTGCAGGGTTCTGTCCTAGACTGTTCTCCAATAATGTTTGTTTAAGAAAATATGGAATAAAGTAGTACACAATTGACAAAGAATGTGAAACAATGGCTAACTTCACAGAAACAGAAATAAAATTCAGAATAATTCTATTCCATACTGAGAATTTAAGAAGTACATCTACCACTCACCATGTTTTAAGAAAGATTCTAATAAACTGGAGCAGGTTCAGAAAAGGGCAACACAAATAAACGGGATTAGAAATGAAGACCTATAAGATAAACTTGAAGGAGCTGAGTATATTTAGCCTTGAGAAAAACAGACTGAAGGCAATAGAATCTTGCAAAAGAAAAGCTATCACCTGCTCTCTAAAATGTCAAAATACAGGAATAATGAGTTTAAATTCGAGAGTACCAGCTTTTATTTGAGCATAACAAAAAGCATGCTAATGGAAGAGACATTATCAGAAGAGAGATATGAACCTTTGACAATTAATTGAAATAAAGGACCATCTCAGTTCTTAATAGTTACATGATGTCTGTCTCGCTGAAATGTTCATAGAACATGAGGCAATAAAGTATGTTCTGAACCTGTCTTTTTCCTGTGCAAACTTCTAGCTTTTAATATTTTTATGAATTGGTTTCAAACATGTTTGTGTTGCAGTAATTTGTTCAAAAGGCATGTCATGGATATTTATGGTTTACAAGGTGTAATAGAAAAATCCCATCAAAAACAGTATCAGATGTAACAAATGTAATAAATGCAAAACCCAAAAACTAAGGTAAGATAGTGGCATTCAAAAGTCGGGGAAAATAAATAGAATTTGAATCAGTACAGGGATTCATTCCTCTTCTAGATATGAAAAAAAAAACCTTTGGTCTGTTTAAAGGAAGATGTCTTTGAAAATATCCCTGAGTAAGGGCTGGGGGCTTTCATTTCAGCTTCAGGTTAATGTTTGAGAATCTTCAAGAAAGTTGAGAGGTAGGGGAATATTTGTTTGACAAAGATGCTTTTCCTTTTGAATTAGGTGCATATATTATTGTAACTGATCATAAATTGAGTACTACTTGCATATTTATATTCTTACAATTTAAATTTTCTATTTTGAATTGTTTTTTCCATTACTAATTCTAATGCAAAGAATTTTAACTTAATTGTAAAAGAAAAGTAGGCATCCGATAGTGATAGAGTTTTCCAAGAAAATTACTAGTAGGATGATTGATTATCATTTATGTTGAAGATTATTATTTTTTAAATTCCATCAACCACAAAGCCCTTCTTAAGTGATCCTAATATGCTGCAATATTCCATTTCCAGAAGCTACTACATTATGATGAAACAAGAAGGTCTAAAAATATTATTGTCCAGATTTTATGTTTTCTTCATATTCCATATAAATTTTGCAGGTGAATTGCTAAATTTAGTCAATGCCTTGTTAAATAAATTAAGTAGAAAGTAATAGAAAAGATCTTCCATTAAGTATTTTTGTCATTTCAGCTTTGCTGCAACTGTTCAGAATCACTTTTGGTGAAATGAGCACCTATATAAATTAGACAAATAAAAATAAATTTAAAACAATATCTGCCTGGACCCCAAGGAACAATTAAAAATTGACTTGGCAAAGAAATATTTTCCATATTACTATGAATGTGAAAAAGTATAGCACATTTTATTTTATTTAAGATACTTAGAACCAGAACTAAAATATACATTAAAAGAAAAATGGAAAAAATCCACTGAAAGAAGAAAGAATGTCTAGCTTCAAGTTACAGTCAGTTGTTGTTTGGGGGTCTTTATTTTTATTTCAGTCACATCTGCAATATCTGTCACATCTAAAAATGCATGTATAATCTTTGTTAGAATAAACAGAGGTTTAGATATTTTGTTAATATCCAAAATGCTGATTCATGCCAATACAGTTGTCAAAACAATCCTTTAATATTTCATTGTCTGTCTTCTGTCCATCTGCCTATATCATCTATAGCTAACCACACACACACACACACACACACACACACACACAAATGGCTTTCCTTTGAATCCAAATGCATAGATTTGTGATGTTAAATAAATATTTCAAAACTTTAGCCTTCATTTACTGTTATGGCTTGCCAATGCATTTTTAATCTATATTTACAAAGTGAATGTTATTGCTATTTCACTTCAGTCCTTTAACTGCATTATGAATCACTTTACTGTTGTTATACAAGGAAAAAAACTATGTAATTTGCGTATATAATAATTCATTTGTTTAAAAAATTTCAACTGTGATATGTTAATGCAGTCCTAGACTGGGATGGGGAGCAAGATATAAAAACAATAGTTTTTCCCTGGAGTGTGTCTTATAACTTCTAAAACTCATAATTATATCCTATCATGCATGCAAGTTTTTATATTGTTCTATAAACAAGCAATTTATTCTGTATTTTCCAGATGTATCCTATTATAAAGCATGAGCAATTTTATTTCAGGAAGTTGTGTTATTTCTTATATTTCTCTCTTAGGAAATAAGACTTTTCCTCTGCAAGCATATGCCTATAACTGAACTATCCTTTTACAAAAATAATGTCTTTATGTGTGCTGATATTATTTGATACCCTAATGGAAAAAAATCAGTATTACCTTTTTTTAAAGTATTAATGTGAAGACCCACAGTTCTGCCTTTTGCCACCATTTCAAAGGAAATGCCTGTCAAACTCTATTCCTTATAGTCTATATACAGTGGAGGAGTGAGTATTCAAATCTTGACAGACAATTGACTTGCATGATCAACAGAGATCGTGAAAATAATGGGCAGCAATATCTGAAAAAACTGATTTTGATATCTAGATGTATCAAACAGAAACTGAGATGTAGAAAAATGGGATATTTTTAACAAAAGCCCAGAATTTGAAGTTAGTTCAGTGCCCAATTTATTTTCATCCTCTTTCTTCCTTTCTCACTTATCATATAAACTGCAATAAAAAAAACCTTATTAATGTTGTTGAACTAACAACAACATTCTTTCTATATGATACCAATGGCTATCTATCAAACATAAAGTAGGTAGATATTCAAAAAGAAAAAGGAAAATACACACTCAAAGAAAAGTTATAGAATTAGAGATTTGGCAAATGGCCTTTAAAAGGGTACTCTGCCCCAGGATAAGATCAGTGCATACAGTTTACTCCATGATGGAACAGCAGAGCAATGTTCCTGGTTTTCCATAAAGGGTCAGGTTGTCCCTTAAACAGCTTCAGTGGCAGCTATGCCAGCTGTCCTTCCTCAGCTTGTTCAAGAAAAACTGTTAAAAAAAAAATCACACAGTGCAGATATAAACTGCTTCCTAGGGAAGCAACATATTTAATATTATCATGAATACAATCCTAGTAAATTACCATTTGTCTTATTAAAGTGCAAGTCAATTATTAATCACTATTAGCTTCAATGTGGTATAGAAGAAATGATCAAGAATCTCAGCATTTCAGTCAATGAAAGAATAATTCTGAAGGATACCATATAAGGCAGCACCAATAGGATATTGCTGTTGATATTATATGACTGTATCTGCAACTTTCAGGTTTTCTGGATTCTTTTATCAATCTCGCTATTTCCTATTGCATTCTCTTACTTAGGGACCCCATAATGATACAGGTGGCATAAATCCATATTTCTTTGTCCATAAAAACAATGATGAATTAAAATGGGAAACATCTTGTTAGATTCCATTTAAGCTAACCAATATTCTTTACCAATTCAATACAGAAGCATTTTTTTACCAATTGCAACTTCTAAGCAGTCTTCATTTTATACCAATTGTTACTTGCAAATAGTCTTCAATTTAGACTGCATTTCAGTAGTCTAAATGGGTGGTGATGTAGGCATTAGGTTTCTACAAATGGGTCTGAAATAGAAAACCAACTAGAGTTGGCTAACTCCCTCCAGGCATAGTGTGCTAATTAAACAGTAGCCGGGAAGCCAGAAAGATACCCAGGAATTGGCCTTGCTCTTTCAGGGGAATCCAACTTACCCAGAGTAAACACAGGAGCAGGCAAAGAAACAATCAATCACTGGGCAAATCCATCTGTTTTGTGTCCATCCTCTATTTGTTTTGTCCCATTCAGACCCACATGGCATTTGGACACTAAGTTGACTTTGGCTTGGCCAGAGTGGCAACGTATAGCTGTGAATGACCAGCATCCTGGCAATACATCATCCCAACAACAGATGACTTCTTCCAGCAGGCATTTATGGCTGTTAACTTCAGGAGTGAAAGAAAATGAATCCTTGGAGAACTCTACAAGGACCAATCTTTCCCTCTACCACTGACTGGAACTACAAACTTGGAAAAGAGTAGAACTGTTGTAAAACATTGCCTTGAAGATGGTCTACTATAAGTTCTCATGACTATTATCTCAAATTATCATTGTTAAAACAATTCATCCTAAGTATCATAGAGGCAAAAAGAGGGTTTAAAACTTAAATAAATACATTTTAAAATTATAATTTTGTTAAAAAAAAGAGTTGTACTTTGAATATGAAGAAAATCTAAAATAATGTTTTAAAACCACAAATTCCTTTAAGTTCTGTGACCTAGAATAACATGAATTGCAGCATAAGGCATACAATCACTGTTAGCATCAAATAGCATACATGGTTTTGTAACTGGATGTGCACTATGTTGTTGCAGTAGGTGCTTGTTGCTTTATCTCCATCTGCCATTCTCCCTTTCCTTCTTTGCAGTCCAGATAGGAAACAATTTATGCATATTATTGCAAAACTGAAAGTAGCCTGCTTTATTTTTTCAAGAAGATTGGATATTCTTATGCTTATACATTTATCTAAGAATAAACCTCATTAAATCAAAGAGAGATTAAGACAGAGGACACAATTTCAAATTGTAATCAAGCTGAATTTTAACAAAAAAAAATCAGTCAGTAAAAATGCAACTTTGTTTTTTTTTAAATAAATTTTATTGATTTTACAATTAAAACCAACCAACAACACATACATAAATGAAAGAGAGAAAAAGAAGAAAGGAAGAAGAAAATAGAAAGAAAAAAATAGAAAACAATTAAAAACATTCTCATCTTCAACAGTTTGTAAGACCACTTTTTTATCCTTATTTTATGCCATATATACACAACTAATCCTTACATATATCTGTGTATCACTATTATGGAACTATTCTATCCTCTTTTGCCTTTTAGTGTGAAGTCTATCTTTGGTCTGTCCATTTGTACCAGCAGTTCCAGCTGTTGTAGTATATTGAAGTGTCTTTATTTTTTAATGCCAAAGTTAATTTGTCCATTTCTGCACAACTTGAATTTTTTTGAATAATCATCTCCTCTGATGGGACATGAGGCTGCTTCCAACATTGTGCAAAAGCACAATCTGGCCGCTGTCAAAATGTGTATTATTTGTTTTTAATTATAAATAAAAATAATCCTGCAAAACTTTGTAAAGTAGTAATCTATTTTTAAAAAAGCATTAATCTTTTCATGATTATTACTTCATTGTCCATCTTCCAACAGAAACAGAACTTTAAAGTTTTTTAACCTTGTCATTAATTTACCAAAACAAAGAGGACTTATAATTCATCACAAGATTCTAGCAGATAATGCCATAAATTCACCTCTGAGAACAATCCTCAAGATTGTTTTTCTCCAGAATACTACTAATCCCAAATGGGAAATTAGGGAAAGTTTTCCAGCATTCAAGACTCATTTTGTCTCCAAGGGCCTTCTAGTAAGGCAATATTAAAAGAACCGTGGAAAAATGCACTGCATACATCTTAGGACTTTAAATTCTTTTCCAGAAGTTTGATAACTTGAGATAGTTTGGGATCTAGATAGTATTAGAATACTATACTATAAAAAATACTGTTAGTATATATCCTGGCTGAAGTTGATACCTTTTACTTCATAAATCAGTCAACTTAAACTTGATTATTTTATTTTTATTGAGATTCTGACCAGTGCTTATGACAGCTGAAAGCAATAATTTTTAGTCTGGCAGGAATTTTTTGGAATAATTGTCATTGTCAATTAGCATAAGAATGGTCCCACTACATTAAGAGTCTGGCAAGGAGGAGTGAGACAGATAGCTGAAAATTCATAAAAAGTAAATAAATGTTAAAAAGTTTGTTTAGGAAAGATCCAGTTATTACTCTTTTGACATCTATACTCTGTGAAAAGCATTTGGACAAGTTAATTAGAAGCTTGGCCAGTAGTGTCATAAACAATACTATTTTAAAAAAAAAATGTAGGATAGCAATTATGTCTATATTTAATTAGTTTCTATTCATCTAGGGATGGGATTAAAGGTCTTAATAAAGGTATTTATTTTATTCCATAATTCAACAATCATTCTAGAGAAAAATGATTCTGCAGTCTTAACTATTTAGTTTAAAACCTCAGTTTGCAGATGGTGTTCAATAGCTATTTTCTTTTGCTGATTCTTAGTCAAGTAGAAAAATTATTCTCAAGTTTATATAATTTTGAAATCTATCATCAGAATTGATTTTGAGACCATTTATGTATATATGAGCTGATTGGTTGCTAAGTTTTTCTGTTCCCACCCAACACCAATGCAAGCTGTGCCTACCATAAGTGATTGTTACTATAAATTCTCTAAGGATTTGTCAAGGCACATCTAATATAATATTTAAAATATAATGTCTTATAATATATACTATTACAAATAATAATTTTTGACCATAATAAAATATGTTTTCTCATAAATCATTCTTGGTAATACCACATCTGCAAACCATTTAATACATTGCCTTTTGTTCTTTAAATTGTTCATTTTTTTTCCCTTAAGGATCTCATCAGCAATATACAACCACAATTCATTGTCTTCTTGTTTCTTAGTCATAACTTTGTTCACGTTCTTGTTTACACAATTCTTCAATGTAATTCTTGTCATACTGGCTCTTCATTTTTATTTTATTAGTAATAATTTAACAACCATCCATTCCTGGCTCTGTCTTTTTGTTTTTTGTTTTACACACAAACTACTAAAGAATAGTTTGTGTGCATTTTGCATGTAATATATTTTTCCTGTCATACTTAATTCTTACTTCCACAGAACAAAAATGGGCAGAAACACATTCTGATACACAGTTTGATCCTGACCAGCTCAAAGTTGACTCAGCCTTCTATCCTTTTGAGGTTGGTAAACTAAGGATTCAGATTGTTGGGAAAAATATGCTGATTCTATAAACCACTTAGGGAGGGCTATAAAACCCTATGGAATGGGATATAAGTCTAGGTGCTATTGCTAAATACTATTTCCTTCAACAGACCCTATACTACCTACAATATTTCTGTCAGAATGTGGAGGTCTTAACATTTCTGCATCCATTTTCTTATTTTTAATTATCAGTCTATGAAGTATATGCTCTGCTCTCTTTTTCACCATTAATGTATAATGTGCTGTAATTCATTGCATTTTCTCTGTCTAACACAACTACAATAGTACATTTGATACATTAATTTTCAATCAATGTAATATTCACTGCCAATCATTTTGGTTGCCAGCCAAAAGCATAGCACCTTCTGCATACCAAAGTAAAAGATATTCCCATTCCTAACTGACTCACATCTAATGTCACTGCAAGCATTTATTCAGAAACTCACAAAATAGCTAAGCGGGCATCATATATCCTTGACTTGTTCTATCCTCAGTGTGAGAACTGTTTACTAACATTCAATTTATTTTCACACAAGCTATACTGCATCATATACCACTTTAACTGCATTAACCTTCAACTCTACATTGGCTGGCATAAAACATTTGAGAATCCATGCCCATTAACTTTACCATGCACAGACTCTAAATCAACAAATATGCTCTACAGTTTTTCATATCATACATTTATCAAGGACCTACTGAAGAGCAGATTTTTCAAAAGTTTACAGCAATGAGCTGCCCAGGAACTGCCATGATTCCTGTCTGGAAGTGGCTCCATTGGGTTGTCCTTAGAAGATTGCTTAAATATTATTCTCCCCATTTTTTTCAGCTTTTGAAAAATTTTATGAACCAAGATATATGAAAGATCACTTCTTCAAAGAACTGTAGACAAATAATTTCCTCTTTGGTAAATGGCTCAGATTTGTTTCTAAATGCAATTTCCTCTTCTGAAATATAAGAAATGGGGAAGGTATTATTTTCTCATGCCTATCTTTTCTCTGAAAAGGATTACAAGTCATTGAAGCTAGAAGTATCTCATGAAAAGCAGTCTTTATTTTCTTTTCTGACTTTTTTTTAATAATCTCCTTAACTTCCTTATTTGTATTCAGGAAAGCACTGATGATCATAACTCAACATTTGATATATCTGACAGTTACTATGGCCTGGCTTTCAGGATCAGTCTTAAGCTGTTTGATCTCTTTTCATGGTAACAGCTAAAGTTCTGCTGGTTCGGGCTGGACCAAGTCATCAAGAAGCAGCAAGTTATATAAATTTGCTCACTTCTTTCTAAAATTGCTATTATTTCCACCAGAAAGAACATAATTTTTCTTTTCTAGCCATCAAATTAAAACCATGTTTAGGTATTTATCAAAACATTTAAAATAACTTAATGTCAGTGGAATGATAGCCATTATCTCTTGTGCTTCATCTTCTCAATGATGGAGAACCACATACAGTTGATTCACAGGAAGTGCAGATCTAAACTGGGTGATTTGTGTTTGGGGAACTGAATTCTAGAACTACAACATACATTAAAGTTTGATTTGTCAATTGCTTACAAGATAATTGGTAAAAATATAAACATAGTTATTAATACATGGAAACATATAAGAAAAATAAAAGAAACGATAGGACAGGGATGGTGGGCTCATTGGTGCACTTATGCATGCCCCCTACAGACCTCTTAGGAAAAGGGGTGAGGTCAACAGTAGACAGTCTAAGATTAAATTATTTGGGGTTTGTGGAAGAAACCACAGAATCAGGAAGAGTATTCCACATATTGACCACTCTGTTGCTTAAGTCGTATTTCCTGCAATCAAGTTTGGTGCAGTTAACCATGAGTTTGTATCTACTGTATGCTCTTGTATTGTTATAGTTGAAGCTGAAGTATTCATTGACAGGTAGGACATTTCAACTTATGACTTTATATACTACACTTAGATCAGACCGAAGGTGGCATACCTCTAGATTTTCTAGGTCTAGAATTCCAAGCCTGGTAGCATAAGGTATTCTACAATAAATAGAGGAGTGGAGAACTCTTCTTGTGAAATATTTCTGGACTTTCTCTACTGTGTTAATATCAGATATGTAATGTGGGTCCCATACTGATGAGCTGTATTCAAATATTGGTTTAGCAATTTTTTTTGTATGCTCTAGTTAGGAGTGTGATAGAGAAAAAGCTATGTAGGATTAGGTTAACAACTCTTAATGCCTTTTTGGCTATGTAGTTATAGTGGGCTCTAGCACTCATTTGAGATGAGTACTCCAAGGTCCTTGACAGAGTTTGGATCAACAACAAGGTCTTGACTATTCAACCTATATTTTATTTTCTGATTTGNCAGAGCATTTATTTGTTGAGATTTGAAATTGCCATTTGTTTGACCATTCTGATACATAGTTGAGGTCTTTTTGAAGGATAGCAGTATTGTCTGCGGTATTGAACAGCTTTACATCATCAACAAAAAGAACGCAGTTGCTCTTAATATGGTCACAGAGGTCATTTATTTAGAGTATAAAGAGAGTTGGTCCAAGAACACTGCCTTGGGGGACACCACTGTTGACAGGTTCATAATTTGATAGGACACTCCCAATTTTGACCCTTTATTGTCTGTTTGACAGGAATGACAGCCTATCGCTGAGTCAATGTTCTGTTTTCCCTATGACTATGCCTTTGGGTGAAAGTTTTTGGCTACATCCACAAGTTCCCCCTCAGAAATTGTCAGGCCCCAAGAACAAATAGCATGTTGCTTATAAGTCATGTCTTTATTGTCATTCACCTATGGGCAGAATCTGACCAGACAAAAGCAACTATTTTCACAACTATAGATATACCATGTGAACTGCAAGTGGGGGAGGGGGGCATCTTAGCTCTCTTCCTGCCACCAGCCATTTTGAACTCTACTGCATCTTTTCGCTATAGGGAAAAGCAATCCCTCCCTCCTGGGACTCTAAGCTACATTCCACCACAACAGTATTCTTTGAACACCTGAACAAATGTAACTCAAAGAGGCAGGATCTGAGTCTATATTTGACAGGCAGTTTTATGTATAAATAAATAATGTATGCATGTCAGAATTTTCCATGAGTGGCATCCTTGTAGGGTCATGTGACCACTACATGCCCTCTCTTTTTGCTAAGCTTCCCTGCCTCGGTCATTGTATTTTCATTGCAAAAAATATATTCTTGCAGAATATGATGGACCCTGTTTCATTGGCTCTGAGCAAGCAAATAACCAGTTCCAGACTTGGTATTTCTTGGGACAGAAGGCAAAATATATCATATTATTGCAAGGAGAAAAATGTATCAAAATTGATATTGGTCAAACAGATATCTCCCCTGTCCCATTTTGTGTTGGAAGCATCTTTTAAGATACTTCTCAGTTAAAAGTATTAGTATTAGTATGTTGCCTGTGGAATACCTGTGAGGCCTCCTTTCTGTCACCCTCGGAAGCCATTTTTCACTTGGAAGCTTTGAAGCTGCCACATTCAGTGCCTGGGAATTTGGGAGGGTGTATTTCATAGTGATGTGGAAGACTTGACAAAACAACATTATTTTTCAGAGAGTCAAGGACATATTGCCCTGCATCTGAAGTTGGGACAGCTCCGAATGGAAGAGGCTGAAAGAGAATTTCAGTTTGGTGAGAATTTTTCATAATAGACTACACAAGGAAAAGTAATATCAGGAAAAGGCAAGCCACGGAAGCTTTAGAAGATGAGTATAAAAGACTCCGCGACGTCCGTGGTTAATCCGCTCCGGTTTATGGCAAATTTTTGCGCCGCTGTGTTGGGGAGGTGGCGGATAGGATCAATGGAAGGGGTGGAGAGAGGGCTCGTCCGTGATGTGTCCTTTTTGGCATCGTGCGCGGTGTGAGCCCAAGACATGGGTTTGTCCAACTATTTTTTTGGCATCCACACAAAGTCCGACAACGATATTGGTGAATATAGCCAGGTATCTGATGAATTTCAAGCATCTTCTGTGATTAATTCTTGAACATTCTTGTGCTATTTCTTGTCGGCCTGAAAATGCCACCGGTGGTAAACATCTTATACACATTTTTTTAAAATGCTGTTGAATGTCATTTTTAATTTTGAGAGACGCGACAATTGTTTGGCTCATTTGTCGAGATCTAATCCTGCATATCCAAAATTCTTTCCCCAAGCATCATAGTTTCTTGACTTGTTCTTGCTGGGAGGTGGTGAGAGTGGCGTAAATGAAGAGGGAGGCGCGGATGGACGCAGTTTTTAATCACCTTTTCATCTAGTACTGGTGTCCAAGAAATCGTTATCGAGGAAACTCGAAGGGTCAATTATTGTAGAAACCTTCTGTTTTCAAGTGGCGGGTGGGTGGGTGGGCGAGGTGGTACCTTGAATGTTTTGCGCATAAGAAAACGCAATTCCATCTTTATAGCCTTATGCCTCTAGTTTTTGCATCGATTTAAAGGTTCACGACGCCTTTTTTCACATTCAAATTTCCACCCATAGTTCTAACTGTTTTGTTCCTTTTTGTATATATTATAGGATAAGAAAATGCTAGGCGGTCAATTCGTTGATAACCAGGACTGAAGTTTTGAATAAATTTGTTCTTTTACTCGTTCTCCCAATTTAACGCACGAGCAGGCACTCCCATATATATGTATGTTCTTCTAAAAATAATCCCTGTTATTTTAGTTCCCTATAGCATAGAAAAGGCTGGGCCGTCCCAAAACAAATCACTGTCCTTCTATCATGCAACAATCTAGTATTTCTTAATTTTACCATTCTTAGGCCCATGTCAAAGTTTGTGGCTGTGGTAGTAACAAGACTCCCAATAGGCGGACCAATCCTCCTCGTAAATTGATGCATTCGTTGTAAGAGTGTTCTAACTTTATTCCGCTTTGCTTACCTTGTCATTTATATTTCAACGCAACGCAATTTTGTTAAATGCTCAAGGAGTAGTCCTTTCCAAGCTAATTGGTATTGTTTTGAAACAGTGAAGTGATAGAATTCTGGGTAAAATATTCATTCTTGCAGTTGAAATTCTCGTTCGTAGTTGAGACGAATTGTGAGGTTTCTGCACCATTCGTCTAAATCTAGTGCTATCTTTGTTGTTTAGTTTAGTGTAGTTGTGTCTTTTAGTGTTACAACATCTTGCTGTCAATGTTTCCCCAAATACTTTAACCTATGACTATTCGTGACTATGACATTTTTCAAATCATACTCTGCCAAATGTCTTCTTTTTGTCTTAGTGGCCGTATATCCTTTGTCAATAGATCTTGTGTGTCTTGTCTTGTGTTTATTTTGCAGAGCCAGGCCACGCTTGCGCAGTATGCCTGCTATCTGTTTCAATAAATTTTTGCGTGTCTGGTTTCTTGAGGAGTCTTCTAGAAATGAAGAATGGCGCAGGTTCAATCCGCCAAAAGCTTGTATTGAAATTCTTTCCTTTTAAGATTTTCATTGCCTTTTATAGACTCTTGTTTTGTTGGTCTAATGTTCTCTAATTTAAACATTCCAGAGTTAATATATAAATATGCAAAAGGTGATAGTATGGAACAACACCCTTGTCTGTAAACCTTTTCATATATTGAGTAAGAGCCTGGTATTAATTCTCCCTTCTATCATTTACACTTTAGCCATCATTGCTTATAGTACATGGCTTGTGATTGCTTGAGATTAAATTTTCTGGCCAAAGCCTCATCGTTCCAACAATAATAAACATGAGATTTCCAGTTCAACATTTATCAAATGCCTTTGTGTGCATCGTAAAAATATCAAACCCATTGTTTTTCGGGCTGAGTGTTTCATTAATAATTCCAAAGTGTCCAATATCTACTCTCTATGTCATCTTTTAATTTGTCTTCTTTGGCGAAATTAATTTTGCCGTCAGACGATACAAATTATTTTAAATTAGTTTTAGAGTCGTCTTCTGCCATATAGGACTGAAGTGAAAAATTTTTATAATCTTGCTTTTAATAAAGAAATGGGTCCTACATTGTCTTAACTTCTGTAATGGACCAGCTCTCTTGTTGTTGTAATAAGTGTAATGTAGGCTTGCCTGACCATGCTTGTCTAGGTATCGTGTTCGTATCTATTAACATTAACTTTCAGGTCATGACTCTCTAGCACATGGAGAGGTTCAGGCAATTCTTGTAATGTTTTATAGAATTCTGCAAGAAGTCTATGTCGTGGGGCCTGCGCGCCTCTCCACGTGTATTGTTGTGTTTCTTAAGGTTCTTCAGTGGTTAACTCTGCCACCTTCGGTTATGATTGCCGTGTTATAACCACTTTTTTTTCAAGTGCTCTAGTATCGTTAGCTTAGTATTAGGCAATTCATGTAAATACTGTTTAACCTCTTTCTCCTCATCAATATCTCATCTTCATTATTAATTTGTCCCAGAAAAAGTTCTCGGAATGATTTCCTTTTTCTATTATTACCGTGGCAAGACTTGACCTTGATCATCTATTAACTGCGCGGTTTATTTTCCTTGATTATTTTTCCTTTCTCAATTTTGCTAAATGCTCTTAACCATCTGTCTGCTGGTTTGTTGCATCCGTCATAAATAATTCTGTTTGAGCACTTTCTAATTTTCTGTGCTAATTGTCTGCTCTAGTGAACTGTCATTTTATTTTAATTGTATGAAAGTTTTAGCTTAATGTTTTTTTTCTGGGGCATTTTTCCTGTTAGTTCTTTTTCAAGTCTTTTG
>BHFT01061382.1:0-12500 GCA_004320025.1 Laticauda laticaudata
AACGGATGGAGCCACCCCCGAAATTTTGCTCGTCCTCTGTGTCCTTTATGCATACGTTTTGCGTCCATCGGCCAGTGGGACCGGGCCTTTATGTATCTCACCAATGAACTGCATCTTATTGGATAGGGCCCAGTACTCTAGTGTTTCAAGATTCTTCTGAATTGTGAGTCTATATTCTAAAGTCTATTCCCCTTCCCCCAGCTTGGTGTTGACTGCAAAGTTGAAAAGTTCCCCTTCTATCCCATTTAGACCATTTATGAAGATGTTGAAGAGTATGGGGCCCAAGACAGAACTTTGAAATTTGCAGTCAACTCTGAAACAGCGCGTTGTGGCAAATTTGAACGACGCGCTGTCTCAGACGTTGACACCTTACTGAAGTCCACATTTACTATGGTACATCCACAATATGTCTCTGATCTTTATCAAAGTAAACAATACATTTTGTCTGCCATGATATGCTTTTAACAAACCTTTACTCAGGGGTGGTATTCAACAGGTTCTGACCAGTTCTGGAGAAACGGTAGCAGAAATTTTGAGTCGTTCGGAGAACCAGCAAATACCACCTCTGACTGGAGATTTTACAGTATCCTTCCCCTGCCATGCCTACCAAGCCATGCCTACAGAACTAGTAGTCAAAAAATTGGAATCCCACCACTGCCCTTACTGATGTCTAGTAAAAAGCTTGTTCATTTCTAGGTACTCACAAATCCACTGCTTGATTATCTTTTCCAGGATTTTCCCAGATATTGATGTCAAGCTAATTGACCTAAAATGTCCTGGCTCTATTCCCCCTCCCCTTTTTTTGTTGATTAGAACCACTTCAGCTCTTTTCCAGACTTTCCTATGCTACAGGAACTTTACATTCAGTGGCTCCAAGATTACTTCTGAATCTGCCAGCTCTTTCAGAATCCTAGGATGTAAATCATCTGGTCCATGTGATTTGTACGTGATATGAGGATGGATAGGTATTCTCCTACTAATTCCTTGCCTATTTTGACTTGTCAACCTGCTTATCTCCCTTAGTGCTGCTTTTGATAGGTTGGGCTATTTCTTCCTTTTGCATAAAAACAAATGCAAAGAAAGAATTAAGCATTTCTGCTTTCTCCCTGCCGCCTGTCTCCTTCTTGCCATCTGTTCCCATTAGTGGATCTGTCGTTTCCTTCACTTTCTTTCTTGTTCCTTACATATTGAAAGAAAACCCTTTTTAAATAATTTTTGGCAGAAGTTGCCAGTCTTAGTTCATTCTGGGCCTTAACTTTCCTGACTCCCTCCTTGCAGATTCAGAATTTTTGGCAGAAGTTGCCAGTCTTAGTTCATTCTGGCCTTAACTTTCCTGACTCCCTCCTTGCAAATTCAGACTCTCTGGTATTCAGTTTTAGTTATGTACCCCTCTTTCTGTTTTCTTTTTTTTTTTTTCATTTGACCTTTTAGTCCCTCAGCTCATGAGAGAGCTCTTTTTGAGCCCTACCAGTCTCATCAGGTATCTTTTATTTTCTGTATCTGTGGTATTGTTTTTGCATGGGCCTTCATTATCTCATTGTTCAGGGCTTGCCAAGCAGGAGTCCTTCTTAATCTCTCTCTCAGTTTGTTGAAATCAGCTCTCTTAAAGACTAAAACAGTAGTCTGACTTGGTTCTCTTACTTTACTTTATACTTCATTGGCCAAGTATGATTGGACACACAAGGAATTTGTCTTGCTGCAAATGCTTTTTCAGTGTACATAAAAGAAAAGATACATTCATCAAGAATGTATAAGCATGCAAGAATGTCATTTGTCAAGACATTCTTAATGGTGTTGTGGTAGTAAGACAGAAGTAGATGCTGAGATAGATTCATCTTCCTGAGCATTCTCAGGAAGTACAGCCTCTTCTGTGCTTTCTTCACAAGCATGTTAGCATTCATAATCCATGAGAGGTCCTCCGAGATATAAGTTCCCAGAAATTTAAAACTATCAAGTTTTAAGGATACTAGGAGACAAGCAGCAAGGTTACAGTCATACAGACAGAAGTGGGAGGAGATGGGTGAAAGGAAGGATGGGAGGATTAATAGTAATGCAGAGTTAGTGAATAGTTTGACAGTGTTGAGGGAATTATTTGTTTAGCAGAGTGATGACATTCAGGAAAAAACTGTTCTTGTGTCTAATTCAGAGGTGGTATTCAGCAGGTTCTGACCAGTTCTGGAGAACCAGTAGTGGAAATTTTGAGTAGTTCGGAGAACCGGCAAATACCACCTCTGACTGGAGATTTCACAGTATCCTTCCTCTGCCACACCCACCAAGCCATGCCCACAGAACTGGTAATAAAAAAGTTTAAATCCCACCACTGGTTTAGTTGTTCTGGTGTGCAGTGCTGTATAGCATCGTTTTGAAGGTAAGAGTTGAAACAGTTTATGTCCAGGATGTGAGGGATCTGTAAATATTTTCACAGCCCTTTTTTTGACTCATGCAGTGTACAGGTCCTCAGTGGAAGGCAGATTGGTAGCAATTGTTTTTTTCTGCAGTCCTCTGGAGTTGCATTATGGTGAATTCAGGTATGACATGATCAATTTCTGCCAAAGTTCCTATAACTTCTCCTTCCTCAACATTTGATCTCTATTAGTGAGAATTAAGTTCCGTATAGCTGTCCCTCCAGTTCCCTCCTCTACCTTTTATATGACAAAATTGTCAGCTAGGCACATCAAGAACCTGGTTGATCTCCCATTCGCTGTAGAGTTTGTTTTATTCCACCTATTCGTTTAGTCATGAAGTGAAAGAAAAGCACTACTGATTATACAGTTATATAGAATAAACATAAACAGGAGCCATGGTGGTTAGAATGCAGTGTTGCAGGATAGTTCAGCTCAGCGACAGGAGTTTGATCCTCAGTGTCTCAAAATTAACTTAACCTTCCATCCTTCAGAAGTCGATAAAATGAGGACTCAGATTGCTGGGGGCAATGTGCTGACTACATAAACTGCTTCGAGTGGGCCGTAAAGCACTGTAAAGCAGTACATAAGCCTAAGCGCTATTGCTATTGCTATAAGACAAAAAATGGGGGGGAAATAGTATGCACACAAAATCTTGTGCCACACTAGTAATAAGCCAAGTCATGGCTATGTGTCATGGCACACCAGTTAAGAACTACTACTCTAAAGCATGTTTGTGTTTGAACAATATAACTTAAAACCTAAATAAAATCATGCATCTTATTTAAACTCATTGAGAGTGGTAGTATCTATTTGTTTTTCCAAGTCTGGCCTCTAGGCCATGCTGATTAAGGCATTTTGAGATTTAACTCATTCAGAGGATAGCAGGTTAGGGAAGGCTCTTCTAAGTTGCCCAAAAGAAAGATACACAAAGGCCACAATTTAGGGTGTGTAATTGCCACCTTTAAAGCCAGAACAACCTGCTCATGATTCTTCTTCACTTCATGCAATCCAACTGACTGACATGATTCTGCTGATTTTATAGGCTGGAAGTGATCTGCTAGAGAAGAGCTATGGTACCAAGAAGGGTTGGATTGCAGAATTAATCTGTCATGCCTTTGTTTTCAGATGATGCCCTCTGATCCACCTCCAATGCAAAAGCTTTCACCACATGAACGCCTATGTCATTTGTGAAATCTACTAGCAATCACTTTGCAATAATGTTTAGTTCAAAAGTGGTATTCCTTGTGGTAGTCCTTGACCTAAAATTATTTGTTTAGTGACCATTCAAAGTTACCAACTGAAAAAAAAGGTGACTCATGACCGTTTTTCACACTGTTGCAGCATTCCCGTGTCCATGTGTTCAGAATTTGGATGTCTGGCAACTGGGTCATATTTATAATAGTTGCAGGCTCCCAGGGGTCATGTGATCCCCTTTTGCAACTTACTGTCAAGTAAAATCAATGGAGAAGCCAGATTCACTTAATAATAGTGTTGTTAACCAGTGGTGGGATTCAATTTTTTTTACTACTGGTTCTGTGGCCATGGCGTGGTAGGTGTGGCTTGGTGGGCATGGCAGGGGAAGGATACTGTAAAATCCCCATTCCTTCCCCAGCCCACTAACCCGCTTTCCAGCTCTGTTCTCCTGTGCAGGGCAACAAAAGAAGATCCAGCCAATCAGCTGGGACTCAGGAGATAGAGAATAGATGGGAGCGGGGCCAAGGGTGGTATTTGCCAGTTCTCCGAACTACTCAAAATTTCTGCTACCAGTTCTCCAGATCTGGTCAGAACCTGCTGAATACCACCTCTGTTGTTAACCGAACACCTTTAGTGATTCTCACAATTGTAGCAATAAAAGTTTTTAAAAGGGGCAAAACTCACTTAACAACTGTCTTGCTTAGCAATGGAAATTTTGGGCTCAATTGTGGTCATAAGTCAAGGACTACCTGTACCATATATTCATTTATAAAAGATTGTTTATTGTCATATACACATCCCTACAGGTCCCACTATTTCGGACCTGAAAATAAAATATGCATCTATAAAAGAACCATAAATACAAGCCAGAATGTAATAGATAAATATTCATATAAAATATATAGATAGTAATAATTACTGATAATTTTTTTCACCAATGTACTGAACTTTTGATAGAATGTAGCATCCTCATACTGAATGGATTTAGACTGATTTGCCCATTCCTTGTATTATCCTATTTATTCAGATAGATCATGTCATAAAAGAATAACCTGATTCTGAGTAAAGTTGCTCCCTTGTACCATTACATAATAATCATTGATATTAAAAAGGCTTATATTGGTGTTTATGCTTGCTTTCCGCACCCTGACCTCTTTCTTTAGTCTCGGAGGCTTCTGGTTTTCATTCTTCATCTCAAAGTCAGTGCTTTGTCAGGGAAAGTAAGATTTCACAGCTTAAAAGACCCCATGCTGAGGAGAGAATTTCTTTGATCCCCAAGCACCATCTTCAGTAGCTGTGTTTTAACAAGTATATAAGGATTTTCTTAGGCAGGAAAAATAGGAATACTCAGTGTATTCCAATCAAGAAAGACCTCCATTTTGAAGCATGTCATTTGAAATATCTCTGAAAAAGATTTTAAAAATGTTTCATTACACGGGAAGTTTATACCTACACTGTTATTTGGCAGAGAAGGGGATTTGGTGAAGAAAATATTCTCATTTTGCAGAGGAGGATAGATAGAAGAAATTTAGGTGTAAAAATGCAGACAGTTTTCTAAAACCTATAACCATGGAAGTCCTTGGCAAAATTGGTTTTTGTGGATCTGTTCATCCACGTACTCTATGTATGAACTAACATTAGTATTACACAGTAAGTTATAAGTGCTTCAGATACACTGTCAGTTTGATATATGCTTCCTTTAACTTGAAATGGAGAAAGATGATGTGTTTCCAAGAGAAATAGGCCAATGTTTTTTCTTTGCCCAGAAAATAAGTCTCTCAGAATAGGAAAAAAGTTAAATGCTTTATACCATTGTTATTCAACCTTTGGGATTTCTGAGTTATATTGAGTAAAACGAAATTGTGTTGGACACATATAAAATATATAATACAGTTAATGTATATAAATACCATGTTTCTCCAACAATACGGCCTCCACAAATAGGAAGGCCCAGCATGATTTCTAGGCATGAGATGAAATTAAGCCCCGCCCCCCAAATTTAGGCCTATTTAAACCATGCGTTTCCCCGCCATTTCTCACATCGTTCATTAGAACTATATGAGGTGAAGAGAAATAGGCAGCGGAAGGCCCGGGGGGATGGGGAGAAAACTTGCCTTTAGGAGTGCCCTGCAGGTAGCCCAGGCTAGAATACCCCGATCACTGATAGAAGCTCCCTTGAAGGCAGAGTCCCCAGCCACTTCAGGGCATGGCATAGCTGCCCATGTCCCCTCACCTTTAGGCAGTCTCTTTCAGGCGATGGAAGCTTCCCAAATACAGTCAACAGCCACTTCAATCAGCCGGTAGAAGCAGCCTCGGGGCAAGCGCACACACAGACTCCCCTCACTGCCAGGCCGCTTCTATCGGCAGACGAAAACTCCCTTGAAGCCAGAGCTCCCAGCCGCTTCGGGGTGTGGCATGGCTGTCCATGTCCCCTCGCCTTTAGGGCAGTCTCTTTCGGGCAATGGAAGCTCCCCAAGTGCAGTCACCAGCCACTTCGATCAGCCGGGAGAAGCGGCCTCGGAGCAAGCGCATTCACACACTCCCCTTGCCCTGAGGCTGCTTCTATCAGCAGATGAAATCTCCCTTGAAGCCAGAGTCCCCAGCCGCTTCAGGGCATAGCATAGCTGCCCATGTCCCTTCGCTTTTAGGCAGTCTCTTTTGGGCGATGGAAGCTTCCCAAATGCAGTCACGAGACGCTTTGATTAACTGGGAGAAGTGGCCTCAGGGTGAGCGCATACACACACACTCCCCTTGCTGCGAGGCCGCTTCTACCGGCCGATCGAAGTGGCCGGTGACTGCACTTGGGGAGCTTCCATTGCCCCAAAGAGACTGCCTAAAGGTGAGGGGACATGGACAGCCACGCCTCGCCTTGAAGCGGCTGGGGACTCTGCCTTCAAGGGAGCTTTCATCTGCCGATAGAAACGGCCTCGCAGTGAAGGGGAGGGGTGCACTCACCCCGAGGCCGCTTCTACCGGCCAATCGAAGTGGCTGGTGACTGCACTTGGGGAGCTTCCATCTCCCAAAAGAGACTGCCTAAAGGCGAGTGGACATGGGGAGCCACGCCACGCCCTGAAGCAGCTGGGGACTCTGCCTTTGGGGAGCTTTTGTTGGCCGATAGAAGCGGCCTCGCAGCGAGGTACATGCGTATGGGCCGCTCTCGGTGTGGGAGGAAATTAAATCACCCCTGAAAAGATGGCCTAGCCGTTTTTTCATTGGTTCAAAAAAAAAATAAGGCCCAGACTTATTTTGTGAGAAATACGGTAATAGGACAGTGCAATAGCTCAGTGGTTAAGATGCTGAACTTCTCAGCTGGAGCTGACAACCTGGGTTTAAGATCTGAGCAGCATGCAATGGGGTGAGCTCCCATGCCTGCCTCAGCTCCTGTCCACCTAGCAATTCAAAAGCAGGCAAAAGCAAGTAGATTAATAGATGCCACTTTGTTGAGAAGGTAACAGTTTTCCATGCACCCTTTGACATATAGCCATGCTGGCCACATGACCATGGAAAATGTTTTCGGACAACTCTTCTGTGGCTGCCCTGTTAGCTGTCTAGGCCTGCATGTGTCCCATGGTTCATGGGTTGGACACATCTGCTTTATACAGTCATCAGCTTTTGCACAGATTCTATAAAGAAAAATAACTCTAACCCAGTTTAGTTTCAATATTTCTGTTCTCCAGAACTTATTAGGCTTATCCAGATTTCCAATTGAAATGATTGTGGAATCTTTGCTTGGTCAGTATCTCGTCTCATCATAATTTACAGTGCCTTAAGAAGTTACTCACAGTGTCAGCAAGTTTGTCATGGTCTGGCCAATGCATTCTAAGAGAGGGAGGGAGGGAGGGAGGAACGGAGAGAGAGAGAGAGAGAGAGAGAGAGAGAGAGAGAGAGAGAGAGAGAGAGAGAGAGAGAGAGNAGGAACGGAGAGAGAGAGAGAGAGAGAGAGAGAGAGAGAGAGAGAGAGAGAGAGAGAGAGAGAGAGAGAGTGAGAGTGAGTGAGTGTAATAGTACTGGATGAGTATGTATGTTGTAGTTTGAGAAATGGGAGTGGAACATACAACTTTGGCATACGTACGTTCTGGGAGACCAAGATCATTAAAAGTGCTCTTATTTAAAGATTTTCTTTAGATGATGCAGTACTTCTTCCCAGCCTAATTCTTAAAATTAGATTTGAAACCTGGAGAACTTATAAACTTATGATTTTTTTTCCCAAATGGAATGATGGGTGAAATTGTACAGAGCTATTTGTCTTAATTTATTAAACCTCACTGGGCCATGTCTTTTTTAAAATTCAGCCTATGTTTCTTGCACTGTGACATAGTGAAGTGATAAGTCAAGCCAATACCCACAGTTGGTGCCTATTTTCTATTGGCAAATAAGCTAGAGTTAGCTAAGAGAATGGAATTCCTCCCAAATCTTTTCTCCAGAAAATGTTCAATGAGTTGGCAAAGCATAGGATTTTTATACTGTTGACAAGATTCACACTGCATAGATCAACATGGTAGAACAAACCAGAGACTAATCAGAGTGTGCCAGAGAGTATGTTTTATCAGGAGTGCTGAAGAAAAAAACTATCTATTAAGACCTTGTTATTTTCTTTCTGGGCACCTTCAAGAGTCTACTACAGGGATATCAATCTTGTGTCATCACAGCAGCATCACTGATGTATCAGAACTTTCCCCCGCCTTTGCTACACTGGGCGGGGGCAGGGCCAGCACATGACACATCCAACCCGCGGGCCATGAGTTTGACACCCCTGGTCTGCTAGACCATGCTTTATCATTAGTCCAGAAGTTGTTCAGTTGACATGCATGACAATGACTTTCCAGTTAGCACTATATATTTTGTTTCTTGTATATTTTGATGACATCCTTTACAAATATATGGCCTGAGAATAGTTTCCTACCCAGCCATCTTTCTTTGAGTCACTCTATAATTTTAATCTGTGAGAACGAGGGAATTTTCAATGTATTTGCAGCACTTGTATTGGTTAATTGAAATTAACTTAAATCTCAAATCAGTATACACAGAACCTCTGGTCACGAACGCTTCTGACCACGACCAAATCGGGTTCTGACCAAAAAAATGCACATTTCTTTTTTTGTGGCCGATTTCCCCTTCTGTGCCATTTTCTTTGTAAGTGCCAAATTTCCAAAATTAGGTTTGGTCATGACAAGAGGTTGCGACCAAAGTTATGGAATGAATTATGGTCATGACAAGAGGTTCTACGGTATTATTATTATTATTGCTTTGCTTTCATCTGTCTGGGCCCTTGGCATATAGCCATTCATAGATAGAGAGCTGCCCTTATTTTCAGTTTTGCTGCTATTCACATTTAGAGGTAGTTCCTGATTAGTGATTTCTCTGTTTATGCATTCACATCAGCCATAGGGTCTACAGTTGAATGATCGCCATTTGAGAGCTTCACATCTGGCTTCCAACAAGCAAAGTCAGTAGAGATACTGACAGTAAATTGTAAATTGTGGTGTTAAGTTAATTGTAAGTGTACACTTAATAATCACAGGTGATTTGCTTAATTACCACAGTGGAACAGATGTTGTAAGTCTGGTGTAATCACATGATGTTCCACTTAATGATCACTTCAATAAGTGAGGGAGTGTCTAGTCCATATATATTCCTGTACATTATATATAATTTATCACTTATATCTTTTATGTAGACTGAGAGCTTATGCACCAAAGACAAATACCTTGTGTGTCCAATCACGCTTGGTCAATAAGGTATTCTAATTCTAATTTTTTATTCAGTTTCACTTATAACATTTTTAAAAAGAAAAACAGAGCAAGCCACGATGTTGAGAATTAGGCTGCATTTCTTGATAGGCTAGTGCCATTTATCTTGACTTGCAGGTTTTTCCTGTTGTATGCTATCTGGAGGTGCATTGAATCTTTGTACATGAAAAGTAATTTTCCCCAGTTCAACTATGTCCACTCCCTGTTTGGGAGGAAATGAGATTGTGCATGTTAGCCCATCTCTTGACATTTCTTTCACAAGCTAGCAATTATCTCTCCATCTATATCTATCTATCTATCTATCTATCTATCTATCTATCTATCTATCTATCTATCTATCTATCTATCTTATTTTCAATTACATTTAGAGCCCACCACGTTTGTACACAGACAATGTCACCATCAGTCAATGTAAACAATTCAAACCTTGATCGAACTAGATAAGTCTTGGCTTTCATGTGGGGTTTAATGCCATTTATTCCCTGTTGTGTTCTTTCTCAAAAAGTGAAACAGGAAAAGAACAGAACAAGAAACAAATGGGCTTAAACCTTACACCTCCCCTCATCAATCTGGCTTCGCTATGATGGCTAGGGGGTAAAAGGAGACAGAGTATTAATATTTGAAGAGCATCAGAGTGGAAGGCTTCTTTAACATACATCTTCATCAAAACTCCTGTACTGTCCTCTACCTCTCAGTCAAGGTCATTAATATAGCTGGACTTAAAACAGAAGCTCAGCACTGAAATAAAGCACAATAAATGGCTAATCTAAGCACACACATCCCAGCAACAAGATCTCTAGAGCTTAATGACAAGGGGGAAATGAGAGCAGCCACTGACTTTTTTGGATTATTAACAAGAGACTCTGTGTATGAACAATAAACCTGAAGTCCTATTTTAGCTAGAGAACTAAACAATGTGCCTTATGAAATACTGCACAGGCATAAAAAATAATCAGTCATTGCTCCTGACAAATTTGTTTGTTTTCAGATATGGAGAAAAGTTCAGCTTTTCTCTAGTGCTTACAGATAAATAAGTCCCCAACTGGGAAACTAATATCTTTGCAACATGGTATATGGAGTTTTAGGAGATGTGCATCTTGAATCTCTGAAATTCAAACTATACTTTAATACATAGCATTCCCACTGATTTTCCTGTGTAGCAACCCTGTGAGAAAGGCTGGTCTAAGTGAGCATGGCTAGTCCAAAGTCACTCAGTACGTGTCTATGATTCACCATGGATTAACTCTTCAGTCTGCCTAAGCTAATACTTTAATATGGCACCACATTGGTCTTTAATGGGTGACTATCCCTATTTCTTTTGTAGGAAGCTGGAAGTCTTAATTAAAACAATTTCTTCTTAACATGTAATGAACAACATGTGAAGTCAAAAAATAGACTAGAATTAGACAAACTGTGATCCACTGGGTCACTGTTTCAGACACATCAAATCCCTCAGTGCCTTCAATAATAGCAGAGTTTCTAATATACTTGAAAAGTTCTTAAAATTCAGGATGCATTCTATTTGCCTTGAAAATGGGTCTCGGACAACTTTAGGTGACCGACTCACTGTGGATGACTGGGGTGAGATGGCCGTGGCAAGTTGTCCCATTCCGTTGAAAACAGCCCATGTTGAACTGTGTAACACAGTCAACCATCAGCACGGGATGTGTTTTGTGACATTTTGTATGTTGTCATATACTATTTATGATAGTGTTTATATCATAGCATATTTAATAAAACTTGCTGAATTTTAATTTCACGGTAATCCTGGGTTTTGGATATTGGATGCATTCTGTAAGTTTTGAAGTACTTGATTCAAAAACTATTGCCCTATCTGTTTTGCCAATTTAAAGATTATTGGAATTAGAAGAATGGAATGGAATGGAATACCATGAAGAAGAAAGCAAAGCAAATGTTCATCCATTTAGACCAAGAGTTTGGAATGCTCTGCATTTCAATTCATGTGCATTCATATAATAAATGTTGTACTAAATTATTGTACTATTTCCAACAGATAGAACTGACAGAAGTGTTTATTCTTTGCCTAGCTACCAATCTTTGTTATCCATTTTTGCTATATCCAGGCTTCGAGGAGTATCAAATTGGTTTTTATTTGGATATAAAACAGCTATTCTTATGAACAGAATTAAAAATTAGCACTAATTCACAGAGCGTTTTTGAAGAGCTACTATAATGATAGCTACTTTTTAATAATGCTTTCTGAGGTCTGCTTAGAATATTTTAAATTCCCGCTATGAGATAATGTAATTTTAAAAAGTCATGACACGATGAAAAAAATACACAGACTATTATTTAAGAATAAGATGCAATGTGCAATAATCATCTCTAGTCATCTCAATTATTCTTTGCATTCTTTGACTGTTGCTTTGCTCCTTATGACAGTATTTGTGTGGATTACCCCATCAGATACTCAAGACAAAATGCCATATGGACTAGAGCTGTATAATTTTAGCACCAAATTGTCATTCGGTTGTTATTATGAAAAAACTCATGAATGTATTACAAATGAAGATGAATAAACATACATGTTGCAGGATCCAATCTAGATCAGCCAGTGAGACCAAAGGATTTGTCTTCTGAACTTCTGAACTCATGCTGGAGCCCATCCTCAGGGAACTTTTTCCTAGCAAAGTGTGTGCTGTATTTATATGGTGCCTGTTGTATGTGGCTTTTTAGATGTTGATCAGGAGTATTGATGGTTGGTTTTTAAGTTGTTAACTGTTTGCTTGTGCTGCACAGCCCTCACCTTCTAAATATTTGATAGGCTGATGTTAAATCAGCACTTGTGTTGATTTGCTAGGGGTGTGTTTCCCAGGCTTCAATCACTTCCCTGGCTGTTTTTGTCCCTGCTCATTCAACAATCTTAGTAGCTACAAAATTGAATGTGTGTGAATTTATCTCTGTTCTCAAGCTGTTTGTGTAATAAAAGTCACTATCCAGGAGCCCTGTTCTTTATCTGACTAATGAAATGTTCAGTAGCAACAAAGAACTGGTTTTCTTTTTTTTAAATAAAGTTTTATTTGGGTTTTCACACACACAAAATACAAGTAAAGCATCTTTTTTGAAAATAGCATGGTCCCGGGTTACGCTTCTTTATACAGACACAAACTCAATTTCATGCTCATTTTTG
>BHFT01061383.1:0-10407 GCA_004320025.1 Laticauda laticaudata
GGCCCTTCCCTCTCTTTTCCTTCACCTTGAAGCATGTGATCATCCTTTTCACTTTGGAGCTCCAAGCCATGTGGTCCAGTCCACCATTAAACCATCTTTCCAAACAGCCTCCACGTTTCCAGTGTCTTTTTCCCCACTTGGAACTGAACCCAGAAGGATATTTCTTTCAATAGTTCCTCCAAGTTATAGTTGTTGCAGTATCCCTGTGGCCATACGTGGTCAAAATTCAGATGTTTACCGACCTGCCCTCACTTATGATTGGGGGGTGCACTTCAACTCTCTCCTCCCACTTATCTTCTCGCATCTATGCCCTTTTGACCCTCTCCACCCCACCACCTTGATGGCCTAAACCAAGGGTCTTCAAACTTGGCAAGTTTAAGACTTGTGGACTTCAACTCCCAGAATTCCAGAGCTAACATGACTGGAGGNACTCCCAGAATTCCAGAGCTAACATGACTGGAGGAGGAATTCTGGGAGTTGAAGTCCACAAATCTTAAAGCTGTCAAGTTTGAAGACCCCTGCCCTAAGCTGATTTTTACTGTTTTTTTTCCCAATGCCAACCAAGCATGCTAAGGCATGTGTCCCAGGGAATACTTTTCTGCTCTGTGTCATGCATTTCGTAGATTTGCTGGTGGGTATTGAAGTTTGGGAACATTCAAGGCAGATGTGATTGTGACACAGGTTTTTTTTCTCTCCACTATAGCCTGAAACACATGGACACCAATGCTTAAGTCAATTGGAAATGAAATCAACTTAAGACACTATCACCCCTTTGTGTGTATTTTAAACTGTTCTTCCATTTTGATGGATTCTTCTTTACCTCTCATGGACTATTAAAAAGGGAAAAAAGAAAATATCGTAATTTTACCTCTTTTTTTCCTTCCATTTGGAGTTCAAGGGGAAAGTCCCAGCACCTGATCATAAAACAGAAACAAAGATCCATCTGGGTTGTTTTTTTTTTCCCCTTGCCTCTGGATAACCTTTTGGGACTGTAGGATTAATCAAGAAGAGACAAGGCCTGTCACAAGGTGGGAGTTGAATTCAGGGGCTGCTGATGTGTTGCCATCTTGGCTCCTCCCCTCCTTCCTACCGATTTTTAAAAAATTATTATTATTCCTATTGATTTCCTCAATCCAGAAATTGTGTCTAAATTCTAGGCCCTTCTTTTTGCCTTTCTAACTAATTTGTTTCTCACATTAGTAGAACTAAACCCTTTTTGTGCCTTGAATCAAATCCTATTTTTTGCCTGGACTAAGTCCCATCCTCCTCTCATCTGCCAAATTGCTGGTTTACATTTGAAAGAGATCCAGTGTGGCTGCTCCCATCCTGGGTCTCCTGGGCCAATTTGTCATAATTCTACATGTCAGTTACAAAGAATGCAAGCAAAGTTAAGTCTGCCAAATTAGCCATGCACACAATTGTCTTCACCTCTTCCCTCCCTCAGCAAGTAGTGGAAGGGGGGAATTCTCCACTCATATCACTATAAACCCTACATGAATTTAATCAGCTTTTTTTTTGTCTGTATGCATTTTTAGATCTGTGTTTCACTGGCCCATAACCATTTGTTTAAAGGAGAGGGATGCAAGAAATGTAATTAGAAGCACTGGCAGTTATGCTTTTCTTTTAATGGCACAAATGTAGTTTGATTGTCATTTTTGTACCTGGTCTAACATTACTTACACTATTAGAATGTCTCTGCTGCTTAGAAATGTAATTGAAAGTATGAATACATTGAAAACGCCTTTTAATCTTGCTGTCGTGTTGCCAGTTGCTTATCACAGACTACAAAATGTGTTTTTGTACAATGTGCTATGCTTACCTTAGTCCTGTGGTGTTTATTCATGTTCAGGTCCCAAAATCAGATGAGACTAAAGTAGGGGTGTCTGCCTGTGCATGCACAGTACACATTAAAAAAAAAATCCAGGCAGATCTTCCATCAGACTGCCACAGCCCCCTTTTTAATTTTTTTTTAACCATTGCCTGCTGTCACCCCTGCATTTTGATAAGAGCATTTCAATTGTTCTCTGCAACCTGTGATTTGGAAAAAAAGAGAGGAGGGCATCAGAAACTGCTGTGTGTGTGTGTGGGGGGGGGAATGCCCAAGAATGATACCTCTCCCATTTTTTTGGCTCTGTCCACATCTTTTTCTTGTTTTATTTATGTCCACCTTGTGCCCTCAATAGATTTTCCCAAAAGGAAAGAGGCCTATGACAGAAAAAAGAAGCATCGCCCTCCCCTGTTTCAGATCATGACATTAAGGGAGGAAATAACGTATAAGTATTTTAATTCAGGTAGACAAGAGGGGCAAAAAGTCTGGTCAATTTGTGGAGGCAGGACAGCAGAAATAACAGAATTGGAAGGGATCCTGTAGGTTTTCCAGTCCAACCCTTATATCATTCCAGACAAATGGCTGTCCAACCTCTTCTTAAAACCTACAATGATGGAGTACCCAACTACTGTCAGGAAATTTCTCCTTAGTTCTAGGTTGGATCTCTCCTTGATTAGTTTCCATCCATTGTTTCTTCTGCTACCTTCATTCTAGGTATGAGGAACTATTATGGCTCCTAATATCCTACTAGCTACTGTATTAGCAGGACAAAGATATCACATAGGATACTCTCAACAGCAACATTGCCACCATAATGGTAATTTACATCCAGTCATACCTTTCCGGTTCTTTCTATTCTCACCTCATCTCATTTTTATTCTTTTCCATCATATTATTGTTCTTATCTCATTTTATTCTTGCCCCAAACTTATATTTCCTAGCATTAGACATAGGCCATGGGGATCAAGATTAAATCCCCATGTTACCTGAGTAGTTACCTTTTCTCAACCAAACATATCTTCACAGTATATAGATGTGAAGGTAGAATATGTTGTTTCCCCCATGTGAAGTCTCTCTGTGCTCCTCAAAAGAAAGACAGGATATATATCGTGTTATTGAAACACATCCCTTTTCTTATCTTGCCAGGTCTGTCTAAACTCAAACCACGATTGTTAGATATTAGCATACTCACCGCTGATTGGCCAAGTCACGGGAGCGGGAAAACAAACAGCTGTCATTGGTCATAGCTTGGACAGCTCTGCTGTAAAAGGACCTGCCGCGGCTAGAGTTTTCAGACCTGCAAGAAAAAATAAAGAAGTTGAATGAGCTGAGCATCCTGAGTCTCTTTGCACCCACAATCTAACAACCATTTTGGATCTGCAACAGTCTCTATCAACCCATTTTAAACTTCAAATGGCTGTCTGAAATCCAAAACAAAATTATCAGCTTAGAACCTTTTCAATTTGTGTACATTTTGTACACATGGGCATTTGGAGTGGGATCCATCCTGTGCATCATCATTACACAGGATGTGAAAGCTATCTGATTCACACCAGTGGTGGGATTCAAAAATTTTTACTTCCAGTTCTGTGGGCATGGCTTGGTGGACGTGGCATGGCTTGGTAGGCATGAGAGAGGGAAGGATACTATAACATCTCCATTCCCACCCCATTCCAGGGGAAGGATACTATAAAATCTCCATTCTCACCCCACTCCAGGGGAAGGTTACTGCAAAATCCCCATTCCCTCACCACCCCACTAACCTGCTTTCCAGCTCCCTTCTCTTGTGCAGAGCAACAAAAGAAGACCCAGCCAATCATCAGGGACTTAGGAGGCAGAGAATAGATGGGGTTGGGGCCAGTCAGAACTGGTATTTTGCCAGTTCTCCGAACTACTCAAGATTTCCGCTATCGGTTCTCCAGAACTGGTTAGAACCTGCTGAATACCACCTCTGATTCACACCAATGATATGAAATGATCAAATTCACACAATTTGTGTATATGTATGTATATCCTGGTGCTTGTGCATCATTTATTTGGACATCCTGTGTTTGTACTCCTATGTCTTCTGTACTTATGTTTGTACACTGGAATGCTTGAAATATCTGGCTGATGATGTTTCATGAATTGAAGAGGGAGAGAACTAATATTGACTTGAGGGAGCAACTGAATGCATTCAGTAGACAGATCAGTCTGTTGCCATTCAGACTCATTTTGACATATATACTTGAATTTATGTATGAATAAACATTGTTCCAAAGCATCTGGTATCCTGGGCTAAATTTCCCCAAAATTAAAATCTCTTGGAGAGAGATGGCACCATAATTATGGACTACCCCTCCTGTATTTCATTTCTTTTTATTGTTCCGTTATTTTTTTCTTTTCTAGATTGTATCTTAAACTGAAATTTAATAATTTAAAGAAGATAATGAATATTTAAAGATGCAAGCAGGAATTTGCACTACTGTTAGATAAGACTGCTCACAAGTGGTAATCACCTTGGGATACTATCAAAAAGAACTTAGCTGCCAATTTAATTATGTTTTTATTGCTTTGTGGGAAAGTCCACTGGATATATTCATTGCCTCAAAAAAATCTGTTTTGTTTTACATCTACTTCAGTGTGATAGTTTTCAGATGTGATATACTTTAGAAGGATATTTATTTCTAAAAAATATTGGCTCAATCAGCTGAAGTTGGGTGGGAATTACGCTTATTTTTCAATAATGGACAAAATGATAGTAGGATCCCTTTTGAAATCATGTTCCAAAAGCTAGACTCGCCAATACAGAACTGGTTTCCCATTTATTCACTCATTCACTTTTATACTATCACAGTTAAATCTTGTGTGTAATTCTTTGGTGGTACACAAAATACCTCAAAGTAAAACATGGTAAACATCATTTAAATGATATTTATGATAAATTAGTTAAATAAAATAAATAAGTAACACATTTTGAATAATTTGAATTACACTGAACTTATTAAAATGATTAATTCATTTGAATTAAACTTATTAAAATGATTAATTCATTTGAATTAAACTAACTAAAACCTCTCTCTCCCTTTTTCATTTCCTTGAAATGTTTGTCTTCTGAAAAGGATACAACTATATCTTGTCAGTGTTCCAGAGAAATTCCATTCCTTCCAGCAACTCCAAGACATAAGCCATCTCAAAGTAGTTTTATTGGAACAGTACCTGGCACATACTGGGGAAATCCGGAACAAAGGTTCCTTCCAGACTTCCCACAATACTCAATCAACGTCCACCCCTTTTCTCCCACATCATTAAATCACATGAACCAATTACCTTTCAATGATAATTCTTGCTGTGCCATAGAAAATGACATTGAAAGTCTTACGTATCTATTATGTCTACTGAAAATTACTCAAATAACAACAACCCCTCTTCCATCCTTCATAGCTGAGTGGCAGCTTTTAATAAGGATTCCAAAGCTGACATATCTACCACAAGTACAAGTTTTTCTCTTTATGGGAGGAGAAAGTGAAGAGATTTGAGGAGATAGTCTCTATACTGAAATACATCCAGGAATCTTTGCTGAAGGGGCAGAAAAGTAAGAGAATAAGTAAGAGCAGAAAAAGTTCCCCTTAGCAGAAAAAAACTTGTGGAAATATTTAACCCAAAAAAGGAAGATCAGGAAGTACGCATTGTCAGCTGAACTCAGAAACTGATTCCTCATTGAAAAGACAAAACACAGCACTTTGAGTAAACCTTGGAGTATTGTAGCAGATTCTTGGGCACCCAGAGGTTCAAGAAATTCATGAGTCAACTTGAGAAAGAAGAAGTATATTATGAGGGTGATTTCTTGCTAAAGGCCCTGTCACACTGCCCAACGGATGCAAAACATTTGTAAAAAGGATACAGCGGATGAGAAAAATGTTCCATCCGTTGTTAATCCGTTTCTCAAAAGATCAAAAAAATTTGCGATAAGCACGAGCGGATAAACATGAAAGGAACGGACTTGGGAGGACGCAGGCGGATGGAAAGCGGACTGCGGAACGGAAAGCCCTACACACCGGATGGAAGGGATGCCAAGATGCAGATGCCAGAGCCAAGAAGACATGAGCCAGACCAGAACAAAGAGTGGATCAACGTGCAGACGGCCAATGTGTAGCGAAAGGGATGACGCTTAGAGGGATGGGTTATAGATCAGAGCGATGCCAGACCGAGCGTAGTAGGATGGGCGGCAGTAGCGATGCGTACCAGTAGGCAGATGACCGAGCGTAGCTGCATCCCTTTCATCCATTCCTCGTCCTGTGCACTACGCTGCGCATCCGTTCCGTTTCCTCCTGCGTTCCGTTTTACCGCTGAGAACGGATTTGTATTGCGCAATGCGCACGGATGCCCTACGACTTATTACTTAGCAAGCGTAACGGATGCAGATTACGGTGTTCCCTGTATATGTGCAACCCAATTTCCTCACCTACCAGATACCATATATCCTAGCAGAGCTACACCAAACCGGATGCATTGATAAAATACATATTTATCTGGTTATTTTTTCCGCTCAAAAGGTTTGAGCACTCAATACCTTCTGAGCAAAGATGAATAAATTGTCAATAGAGAGCTGGACGATAGAGAGTCGGGAAGCAAAATGGGAGGCATGTGATAACGAACGAAGACAGCGCATTAACCAAGGATGAGCAATGTTTCTTTTCTCCATTTTACATCCTCTTTCCATCCATTGGTGCAGTGTGACAGGGGCTTAAGGTAAAGAAAAGTAGCTGTCTGTAGTGCCAACATTATAGGGAGCAAGTGTGTTGTCTTCCATGTTGTTTTCTCTAGGACAAGAATGAAATGTTATCAAGACTATTCAAACCCACCAACAATTATGTGATAGTATTATAGTTAGAATGTACCTTAAACAATATCAAGGGCCTGGTAAGGAAGATGAAGAAATTCAGAGCACAGGTCTTGTTATCAATCCTTCTAGCTAAGAGTCATGGCCTAAAAAGAGAGAACATGATTCTGGAAGTCACAAATGCCTTTGCAGATGATGCCATCAAGAAGGATTTGCATCCTGTGATGATCAGCTAAGAACTCTTTGGATAGAACAGAGACTTACTAAAATTGGGAAGAATGTACTCAGTAGGCACCTCTCCAGTCTCACAGGGAAGATGGACAATGCCCACAACCAAATATACAGCCAAGGATTGGAGCCAAGAAAGCACAAAGAGAAAGTCCTACCAGTCAATGAATACTTCAGCTTCAACCATAACACTACAAGAGCAAACAATAGATACAGACTCAAGGTTAATCACACCAAACTTGATTGCAGGAAATACGACTTCAGCAACAGAGTGGTCAATGTCTGGAATACTCTACCTGACTCTGTGGTTTTTTCCCCAAACCCCAAAAACTTTAACCTTAGACTGTCTACTATTGACCTCACCCCTTTCCTAAGAGGTCTGTTGGTGGTGTGCATAAGCGCACCAACGTGCCTACCGTCCCTGTCCTATTGTTTCTTTTATATTTTTTTATTTTTCTTATATGTATCCATGTATTCATAACTGTTTTTACTTATACCTATTATCTTGTAAGCAATTGACAAATAAAAATAAAATAAATAAAACAGAAAGCCAGGATGAAGAGATCCAGAAACCAATAACCAGTCCAAAACTCAGTTGTTTCTATACTCATACACAAAATACAGGCAATTAGAGATTCTAGTTTAGAAAGAAAAATGTGAAGTGAAAAACAAATTGTTGGGATGATAGTAATGTTTGACATACGGTACTGGAGGGCTATAATTTATTAGAAAGTAACTGACCCTGCAGAAAAGATGGGATATTGCACTGCAGATGATGATTTATCAGCCAGAATCAATCCATTGCAAGATGAAGGTCTCTTCACTGATGGCTATAGATCATAATCTACTATACAATTCAAGGACAGGTTGATAGATATATGATTTTTGACATCCTTGTCTGGGACACAGAGGGAATGATTGTCTCAAAAGCACCCAATTCCATGCTTTAGAGAGGACTAGAACTGGGCTTTCTTGATCATGGTCTAGCACCTTCGTCACTATACTACACTGAGTCTCACTGCATGCAAACTCATTGTGTGGAGGGAGGGAGAGACATAGCATGGAGATCCTGAAGGAGGTAATAGAGGTGATCAGAGAACTGGAAGTATTGAATGAAATGCCACAGGACTCTGTATTGTTCAATATTTTTATTAATGATTGGATGAGAAAATTAAGGGTTTTTGTTAAGATTTCAGATAACACCAAGCTGAGAGGAATAGCTAATACTTTAAATGAAAATAAGATATAAAAAGATCTGGGCAGTTGAGCAGTGGGCTGAAATAATCAGGACTGAATTTCTAAGAATAGATTTGGGTAGAAAGCAGAAATTTAAGAGGGGGAAGACTTAGTTTGGCAATAGTACATGCAGAAGTAATGTGGTAGTCCTTGTTGACCATTAGGTAAACAAGAAAATTGGCACAGAACACATGGTTGTACTGGATTACTTTGAAAATCCCTTCCAACTCTATGATTCTATAACAGGGATCTCCAAACTTGGCAACTTTGAGACTTGTGGACTTCAACTTCAGCTTGCTGAGGAATTCTGGGAGTTGAATTCCACAATCTCAAAGTTGCCAAGTTTGGAAACCCCTGTTCTATAACTTCAAATCCAGAGATGGTATTCAGCAGGTTCTGGCCAGTTCTGGAAAACCAATAGTGGAAATTTTGAGTAGTTTGGAAAACCGTCCAATACCACCTCTGACTGGAGATTTTACAGTATCCTTCCCCTGCCACACCCACCAAGCCACGCCCACAGAACTGGTAGTAAAAAAAAANCTCTGACTGGAGATTTTACAGTATCCTTCCCCTGCCACACCCACCAAGCCACGCCCACAGAACTGGTAGTAAAAAAAAAAAAGAATCCCATCACTGTTCAAATCCATCTTATATTGCAAAAGTGAAGGACACCAAACAATTTCATGTGTCCCTATTCAACAAGTTAATTTTTTGGAGAAATTGATTCTGATGGTACCAAGCCAAATAGAGATTTCTTCCTCTTGATGGCATTTCCTGTAATAAGAATATGATCAGAATGCATTCATAGAATTTCAGGAAATGCCGACAAAAGAAAGAAAATTCACAAAAAAGCATCTGACATGATGCACCTCTGATTTTTAAAGGTTTTTGAAAAGTTGGGTTTGATCTTGTGTATATAAACTCCCTCGCCTTTAAAAAAAGTTGAATAGAAATCCTCAACTTCTGCACAGATTGATTTTTAACCTAGTCAGATGTCTATTGTAACTAACATTTATTTACTCTGTGTTGTGTCAACTTGTAAAACATTCCTGTGCCTGTTTGCCACTTTGATTCCTATGCAGCCAACAACCTTCTACCATACAACAGGATTTTCTGTTTTAGATCCTGCATATCTCACTCTTCACATTGCTATAAACTGGAATGCTAGACATATCTTTTCTGGAATAACTAGAATGAATGGAATTGTATTATATCTGGAAGTATGACAGGACTGTACTCTTAATCTCCACTTTTATTTCTGAAATGGATTTATTTTTTACCAGATCTGGTAAACTCATTAAGATTCCAGCTGTCTGCTCTGGGAGCCACCAAAATGACTTTTTAAATTTCAGATTAAGCTAAGATTATTTCTTCACCCAGCTCTCATGCAGAATAATATTTGGGTAAATGTTACTCTTATTAACAAAAGTTCAAGAGTTCAAAGCATAAATTGTCAGCTTTAAAATTTATAATTACTACAGTAGGTATATCTGAGTGCTGTTATCTAGCTCAGGTGGGTAATTATACATCTTTAATACTTAATTATGTTTTTTGGAAACATAATCACCTTGCTCTAACTACTATATTTTGCAACATTTAGTGCACATATAATGTAAATTATGCATTTAATCAGAATGGGTTCTAATTGGACCATTTTCAATTTCCTCCCCTAAATACTGTTATTCATTAGCTGGGCCTCTAAAAATTCTATGCAGTATGATAATGCAATTCTCAAAATGTGTTTTCTCCAGAATTTTGTTTCAGTAGAATGGGGTTTATGAGGACAAAAGTACAGATGTGTAATTTATTGTATTAAAAAGATGAAATGGAAAGGCAGAAGGCAGAGCCTCCTCACTGATGGACCATAGATCACGACTCTCTGCAGTTTTGGTCCGTGCTCTTTCATTGGAGAGCCCCAATCATTACGATTAGGAGCTGAAGCTGCCTTGGAGGGGCAGCGGACTAAGTGGAAGCCACAAACCAGGTTGAGGGGAGCTGCATTTCCCCTCCTGGGCTTGGTCTTCCCCCCCCCCGAAGACAAGTGCAGCAGTGGTTTAAAATGTCCACCCCGAATAGGAGGACTCAGCTGGATTAAGCTGAGTGCAGGAGGGAAGAAAGAGGTGGATAACATATGAACTGGGACAACCAGGCAATACTACTAACAAAAGTACCCCGGGATTAAGATAACATGGAATTTTTAAGAAAAGAAAAGTGAGCGGCGAAATTACAAAAGGACAGGAAAAAAAAAAAGAAAATATTTTTGACAGCTAAGTGGGGCTTCGAACCAGGAAAG
>BHFT01061385.1:0-43860 GCA_004320025.1 Laticauda laticaudata
CCTATCTGACTAACGCTGCACATTCTGTTTAGCTTGTCTCCCTAACCCTGGTTGGGGAACCCAGGCTTAACAGTTACGATGAATCTCCCAAGAGATACTTATGCCCCGGTTCCAAAGTTCCATCTGCAGCCCACCAAATGGGTCATGTGATTACGTTTGGGATTCTTTGCAACATCCCATGGTCATGTGATTGCAATGTTTGACTTTTTTTTTTTTAACAAAAAACCAGCCTTTACTTCTGACTGTTGACAAAAAAAATGCCCCTTGGGTATAATGGGTTCATTTTATCTACTGTGGTGTTTAATAACTGCCACAAAAAAGGTCATAAAATCGAACACAGCTATGTGGTAACCTGTTTATTGACCATCATGTCTTATGATTGTAATTCTGGGCTCAGTTATAGATGTAAGTTGAAGACCAGCTGTAAAAGAAAAAGTGCTGGATGGGTAAGGAAATTAAGGAAACCCAGAAAAAAAAAGAGTTTCCTGAATAAATGCACGGAACTAAATTCATGGCACCAGAAGAAAAGTCAAATACAAACAAGGATGTCCCAGAAGAGGAGTGATAAACTACATGCAGTCTAAGCATAGAGGGTGTGTTCTGGTCAGAGAGAATTGGCAGTTATGTAATTTCTGAATCAGTTGTCTGATTGTACTGATTTTACTGTCTCTCACTTCCATCTTTTCCTGTGGTAGAGAGATTGCTGTTCTTTGAATCCTTACCTAAATGTTTAAGCTCCAACATCAATAATGCTTTTATGGTAATTTAGCAGGTGAAAGGATCAAGTGAGAAGCCATAGGAATAAAGTATTTTAAGGCTTAATGAAAATGGAAAACAAAAAAGAGAATTGAATACACACCATTTCAAATCATGAAATGCAAATGCTCCACAGAGGCTGTTTCCTCAGATATATTCATCTTTTAAATTTAGCTGGGATAAATGAGGCAACTAAATAAAATGTAGAATGGTCTTTGTCCTTAGTGTCTGTTCATTTAAGCACAACTGTCTTGTTAATGTCAGAGGTCTAACTCAATATGTGAAGCATAGGCTGGATTCTCACATTGTACAATGTATGTTGTCAATGATAGTTCATTGAATAAGCTACAATGGCTAGGATCACACTGCTAAGTCATAGATCATGGGTTACAAACAGGGGTGGGATTCAAATTTTCTAACAACTGCTTAGTTGGTGGGCATGGCTTGGTGGTCATGTTATTGGCTGGGTGTGGCCAACTCAATATCACTCACATCGAGGCATGGATCTCCTCGCCTGGCCTCTCATGACTATGGGGATGCTGCAATAGTTGTAAGTGTGAAAAATGGTCATGTCACTTTTTTCAGTGCCATTGTAACTTTGAATGGTCACTCTACACAAGCAAAGTACCTGCAAGAGAGGGGGAAAAAACTCCAGAGAAGTTCCAGAAAGAGGAAATCTAGTCCTGCCAAGAACGTAATAAGGGTTAATGGAGGGGCAGTTTCTATAAGCAACACTAGACTGTTTCTTTCCTGCCTTCCTTACAGGATTAGGCCAGTAATTTCTTCTAACAACCAGTTCTCCGAACTGCTTAGAATGTTAACAACCGGTTCTAGCAAATAGGTGTGAATTGGTAGAATCCCACCCCTGACAACACTTGCAAATATTGGTGCAGGCCATGGAGAACTGGGATAGCTTTCTGATGAATCTGAAGATAAAAAATAATAATTTGGTTCCAATGCAGTATGTACATTAATCAGTGGTGTGATTCAAATAGTTTAAAAACCAGTTCTCTGCCCTAATGATTTCTTCCAACAACCAATTCACCAAACTGCTCAGAAAGTTAACAACCAGTTCTCCCGAACTGGTGCAAACTGGCTGAATCCCACCACTGACATTAACATCCATAAACATGCGAAAGAAGAAATAATTTCACTTTTATTTTTTGCTTTTAATATTCTCTTAGAGCAAGAAAATGTGTGTGTGCATTGTTTCCTGGTTGGATGGGAACTCTAGTATCAAGAAGATTGTCAGGGTTGTTTGTCAGAGGATGGAAGTATTTGACTACAGGTTTATTAGAATTCATCTTTCATAAAGGGCTTGTTTCAACAAGGACTTAATAGCTGGTATGTCTCTTTCTCTCATATGTGAAAACAAAACTACAAAGCCAAACCAAATGTATACTTATTATTGAACCCTATCACATATAGATTCTGAACTTTCAAAAAACAAGAGAAAAAAATTATGAATAACCCAAGATAACCTACTGAGTTCATGACTGAGTAAAGACTCAAATTGAGAACTCTTTCAATTTGTGTCCCAAATACTAAGTTACACCACCTCTGCTAGGATAAAGTAGCAGTAACAATAGCACTTAAACTTATGTGCTTCTTCACAGTATTTTACAGCCCTCTCTAAGTGGTTTACAGAATCAATATATTGCCTCCAATCTGGGTCTTCAAAGTAGTTCTATAGCTATCAAAGGTATTTTCTGTCAACTTCGGTTTCTTAATTGTTAAGATTTTTTAAAATTTTGAATTAGTTAATATTGATTTGAATTAGGACAGATTATAATTGTTTTATGTTGTATTATTAGGTCACCTTAAGTGCTAACAATAGGCAAGATAGGATTTGAATAACATTTAGCAACTATACTAATAGAAGATTCCTGTTACTGAGACTGATGTTTCTTTTATCAAAAACATGTTCTTTGACACTGAACTATGTTTTATCAGTCCTTGTTATATCTTCGGATCCTGCTCTCCTCGTTCCATGGTAGGAAAAATGGCTATTTTTTTCCATATAGAAACCTCAGGAAAACAACCCTGGTTTATTTTGGAATAAAAACAAAACAAATGGTATCTAGAAAAGGTTGGCATATAGAAGATACTGATAGACCCAATTGGGGCATCTCTCTGCCCTAAAGCTTCTGTCAACCCTGATAGAAAACTTGGATAGGCTTGCCAAAACTCGCAGTCCAACCAACCATATTATAGCAGAGATACAGAACTCCTTCGTGCCATCTAGTGGTCATCTGGATTTTTTCACTCTATTGTGTAATTCCCCCTCCCCACCAAAGAATCTCTCCCTTCCCCATTTTAAAACTAGTCATGCTGTTATATACAATTTGTATGGAAATTTGTCAAATTTCAAAAATAATGTGTTGGTAAATGATAAAATTATTTATCATATCAAAAAGGGTTGGAGAAATATTATCAAAAAGAGTTAGGAAAGTATATCCCACGATTCTAGATTTAACTTGTGGTTTTAGAGCAAAAAAGAAAAGAAAAAACTTAAAATATGAGTAACGTCACTTTGTTTTATCTCAAATTTATTTGGGTGCAATGGCTGTACTATATTAATACCATTATATTATACTTAAAATGAAAAGATGCGTGTATCATTCTTTGGAGGTCTTCCAAGTATTATGGTATCAAAAGTATTGAGTTTTTGGCAGAAGATACAAAGTCTGTGATGCTCACAATAGTAGTAGGTAGAAAACAGAGGTATAATAGGAATGCACCTTTTTTTAAGGAACCGTGAATTTTATCCCTGTTCCAGGATAACAGATGATCAGAGTTGGAAGGGACCTTGTAGGTCATCTAGTCCAACCCCCCTGCCCAAGTGGGAGACCCTACACCATTTCTAACAAATGAGTCCAATCTCTTCTTGAGAGTCTCAAGTGATGGTGCTCCCACAACTTCTGAGGGCAAGTTCCATTGGTTGATTGTTCTCACTGTCAGAAAGTTTATCCTTATTTCCAGGTTGAATCTCTCCTTGTTCAGCTTCCATCCATTATTCCTTCTCTGGCCTTGAATGCTTTAGAAAATAGCTTGACCCCTTCCTCTCTGTGGCAGCCCCTCAAATATTGGAAGACTGCTATCATGTCTCCCTGAGACATGNTGCTTTAGAAAATAGCTTGACCCCTTCCTCTCTGTGGCAGCCCCTCAAATATTGGAAGACTGCTATCATGTCTCCCTGAGACATGAAGACAGGAAGAAGGTAATATTCAAGGAAACTGGAGCATTATTGATATGGGACAAAATATCCAAATTCAACAGTATTAGGGTTAAAATATGCCTGATGTGACAAAGGAAATAGGAGCTTATAGCTCTCCCTGATGAAGTAGGACAATATGGGGAGACTTGCACCTTAGTTTGGCCTTTGAGATGGGTCTTTTAGAGAAGTTTGTTATACTGATGAGTTCTTTTCCTCTCATATTTGGAATTGGGGTGAAAGGGGAAACTTCTGCTATCTTTAGTCATCTATCTATTCATTAAAACAGAGGTCCCCAAACTTGGCAACTTTAAGACTTATGGACTTCAACTCCTAGAACTCTCCAGCCAGCTATGCTGCATCAGAAAATAAGGATGTAAAATATAAATAAATATAAGGCAACCCCCACCTCACTTATTATTGAGTAGTTAACACATAAAATGCAGTTTCAAAACAATCTTTATTCATGTTGAAGACCTAGTACAATTTTTAAAGCAACTTAAAAAACAGGACACAGCTCCATCAATTTCAGAAAGCCAACATTTTTAAGGAGGCGCATTTGTTAATATTGTCTTTTGAAGACAACGTGCAACATCCATTTAGCCTCTGCCTCCCTTAAAAAAAATGTTTTTAATGTTTTAAAGACATTTAACAAAATAGAGCTTATTTTTAAGGGGGAGAAACGAAGAATAAAAATAGCAGCATTTTGGGCAGCTAATGCGGTCTCATAGGGACAAATGGCACTGTAGCTCTTCCCTAATTTTGTATGTGACCTGTTTTCATCAGTTTTTACTAAAATTGTTTTGTACAAAAACTAAAAATATTATATTTTGAGCCATGTCCCATGGGAGGCATTGTGCTTGGAACTGCCCATTTCAAAAGCAATCCTGAATAAGTCACAATTGGAATTGCTTTCTCAAATGAATACCATGCATAGCAAAAGCAATGTGTTAAAACTAATTGATGTTCTCCCCAGTGAAAACATCACAATATTTTCCCCCAAGCATCATAGCTCATTGTTAACTACAAGACAAAGCAACATTTTCTACATAACAGCTGACACTGAAACATAAGATTTGGCTTTACACATAAAAACAAATTCTAGAAACATGATCTTTTCCAAGCTCCATATACCTTTCAAATAAGATAAGGTCAACTCTCCAATAAACCAGATTGACTCTTGGTGATTTTCTAGAAACAACCATGTATAACTTTCTTGACAATAATCTGGACATTTACTGAATTAGTTTGCCACTGGGATTTTTGTCTTTTATTACCCAGTCTAGCCTGCATACATCCATATATCATCACTTTTTTTATTAGTGAAGGTTTAGTTTGAAGATGTTATCGATTTGCATGTTTCTTTTCAATAAAAGTTAAAATATGCTGACTTTAATACGAGAACTGCATGTACAGCAAACTTTCTCTTTGTTCAAGTATCATTTATAAAATAAAATTTTAATTTTCTGAATTGAATTAAAATTTCCAATGATTTTTTATTTCATTTAACATGAAAAGTAAGATTACAGAATTCTTAAAGAGTAACTGTTAACACAAATAATAATAACTAAGCCTTGAAAGACCCTGTCAACATTAATTCCTTCCAGGCAATTTAGAGACTTGGGAAATTTGGAGAAAAGTTTCACTACGCATTTAGATTCACTGAAAACTGCAATCAGAACATGGCCCATTTATACACATTCTCCCTTTCACAAACACATATACAAAAATACATCAAAACCACAAACTAAGCCTCAAGTTACAGAATCCATAACTTGTTTTGTCTGAAGTAGCTGTATTCGTGGTATAAACATGGTAGTTCATGTTTCAGAAGCCCTGTTATTTTATTGTAGCTCAGAAGTTTAAGTTTGTCTCTCTGTATCCTCAGAGAGGGACATGCACACACACAATGATTTTGTGTGTGCACCAAATGTTGGACTGGTAACCTTATATTAACTGTACATGCAGTTCTCAAGGCTTGATCAACCTATATTCAACCTAGTTCTTGAGAGGCTGCTTGCATGATTCTCAGTAGAATACCAACAATACACAGCACTAAATGGTAAATGAAACACTGCTGTTCAGCTGGCTTTTGTTTTAATGTGGGAAGACAGAATTTAGGCCCCATCTATTCCCCATCAAAGGGATCTAGAGGTAATCAGAATGGATAAAGCCAATTAGATGATGACAAATCAGGTGTTGGACCCACTGATGCACATTATCAATCTCTCTGTCTCTTTCACACAAAAAGTGCATGTTAGTAAATTACTTGCTATTCAGTGACTGGTCATAATTTGCCCTTCAAGAATAATCAAGAGCAAAATGCAGATTTCTTCCTCTTAAAAAATCTAGTGGGAAGAATAAACAAACTGATTAAAATTGGCATACATTTGGCTTAATCTTTGCTCTGGGAAATAAAATGCAATTTTCAGTCAACTTCCTCTGGAGTAGATTTTGGGAGCAATCCCATTGATTTTAGCGAGACTTTAGTGAGACTAAACACCAGGAGATAACTGCTTTACAGCCCGCAAAAAAACAACAACACACCTCTACCGGGCTCTCCAGTGCTTGTAAAAACTCCATTGGCTTTTAAATATGTCTCAAGTCTGCATATTTCTCAGGAAAGCATAGTTAATAAGTTCTAAACAAATGTTTTCAATATAAAATATATGGGTAAATAAAAACAAGAGGACTGAAGTTAATTTATTCATAGTGTTACCAAACAATAAAAATACATCTAGAATAGTCTTTAATGCCTCTTTAGAAGCACAGATTGCCTATGTGGTTGAAACCATAAAGAGATATCCCGTAAGATCTGCTTTCCTTTTGCTTATTCACTATATAAAAGACTTCCAGAGTTCCTTAACATTAATCTGTGAAACTATAAAACACATCATGATTTTTATTATGTTGGTTAAGAAATGTAGAATTTGGTTAAATATTGTAACACGGAGGTTTATATTTCTTTCATTAACTTAATTACATGGATACCTGATATGTTTGTTCTTTAGGGTGACTTTTAAATTTCCCTTCATTTAAAGTATTAAGGTAACAGAAATTGATTCTGAGAGGTAAATATCACAGAGACAGAGTTTCCTAAATTTGTTTTGATTTTGCTACTCAGAACAGTATGAAAAGCCAAAGGTATATCTAATTGTATATTTTTAAACAGTAGCTGAAAAACAATTCTTCCATGGGATGCAAAATATATCTTGATGCAGTATCTAAAATGTTTGTTCAAAATTACACATAGCAAATAACTCTGAAGGATCAAATTTGGTACTTTAGTAGTCAGTGTTTTTCACCTGCTTATCTGCAACATTCAAAGTAGAATTTCTTCCCAATAAAACATATAATAAAGATAATAATCTAAAAACTAAATAAAATATAGTGGATACCTTTATGTGAAAATATTTTTAAAACAATTGTTGGACTCAAGTGATATTTTTGCAATAGTCATTTATTTTTATTGAATAAAGCAGCTTTTAAGCTTATCAGGCACTGCCCAACAAAATATTTAGCTGAGAAATTAATCTTGAATTGTAACCTTGAGCTAGCAGCTCAAAATGCTACAAAAAGGGAAAAACCCTGTTCATAGTTTAAATTCTGAAACCAACATTTTCCAATAACCTGTACATTTATTTAAAAAAAAGGGGGGGAGGGAAAGAGGACAACATGAAAACACAAAAAAGTGAGCTTGAAAACATGTTGAGATGACATAAGAAAAAAAAATAGAAACAGCTTATCCTTTAGTTACACTTGAAACAAATATAGAAAATGAAGTATTGCATAGCAGTGTAAGGATTCAATTTTTGGAGGGGGGGGGGAAATCCAAACAAAAAAATGAATAGAATGAGTTGGTTCTGACAGTATCCATCTATGATAGTTAGTCTTCCCGAACTATGTACATATTATTTACTGCTTGTCATGAAAGTCCAGTTCTCTTCAGTCTTAAATATCTTAAAACAAGATTTTTAAATGTCTAAACAAAAACACTTCCTGGCACTTCTGTTACCACGTTCATTTCTCCAACGAACACCCTGTCAGAGTCTTAAAGTGTCCCTTAAAATTGAAAGTGCCATTCTGCTACATATCATTCACCAGAAAATCAGCAATCCACAATGCCGGCAACTGCATCCACTGCACACTGCACACTGCATCCTCCACGTCATGACTGAGAAATTCTGCTGCCATTTACATGGGCCCCCCCCACTGCACATCAGGGTCTTCAAAGTTCCAACTTTAGAGCTAGGAAAGCTTCAAAGGGATGGTCAACAAGCACCATGATTAAAGGCCACTATGTCCCTGCAGGGAGACAGGTGTCGCATTTCTCTCTCTTTTGCTGCATTTTTTATTTTGCTTAGTTTTTTTTTTAAAGCACTTTAGATTAGAAGTGTGTGTCCATAGCTCTCAACCGTGACCTCTCCTACTGCAGTTGTGAAGAAAGCTTCAGTTCCATCTGAAGGCTTTGACACCTTAGCTCCAACTCAATAGCCTTCTTTGCCCAGAAGCCTTAAGACTGCCGAATTAACTTTGTGGGTATTTAATAAAAAGAGATAACCCCAAAGGATTAACATCTTCATCGCCTTTGCTGTGCATATACTGGATAGGCTAATGTGACATTGAGAGAGTCATTGTGCTGCACTAATGAAGTATGCTGATAATGTAGCACCAGTTCTTTCAGTGTGTTGTACAAGTTATATGGCTCTGCAAATCCATACCCAGTAGGTGTTTTGTTGATGACGCAATGCTTCACTTCACTGTCCACACTAAGAAGGAAAAAAAAAAGGATTTAAAAATGGTCGCTAAGAGACCTTTTATATAACTTGTTCTTGATATAACATTATAGCAGTATTCTTTGACCCATTACTGCAACCTATCAAATCAGCAACACTGTATTGCTCTGATTGTCTTTCCATCATAGGTTGTTACAGAGTTACAGAGTTTCTCTGTAACTCTTCCAATTTCATTCCAAATATTTCTTATGGATATCAGATTCCAGTGCTGTTCAAAGTTATCAGTACTCTGCAGGAAATTGGTCCCCATGGCTGATGGAAGATTGTCTTTATCAGCAGTAGGAAGACAACTCTGCTCTTGCTTTGAAGAATTCCTCAATTCTCCAAAGAGTTTTGGCAACTGCAAGAGGGATCTGAGTGGGATGGATTCCATCAGAATGTGCTGAAAACCATCACATTCGGATGGAAGCCTCCACAGAATATGTGTCAGTGGGGGGAACCCAACTGCGCAAAGTCCAGTCCCCCTGTGGCTTATAAAATAGATTGTTACGAAGGAAGCCAAAGCCAAACCATTTTAAGCATGAAGAAAGCATATAAATTAATATTCTCTAGAAATAAATTTAGCCACAAGGCATGGAGCACTAGGCAGGGTTTGGTGGGCATTTAGCATTTAAATGCATCATGCAAACAAATGCTTAATAGAAAGAGGAACATTACAAAATAGGGATACAGTTGGCTCTCTTCTGTAATATTATGAATAAAGTTACCTCGGGTAGCTTGGTGGAAAAAATACACATGGCCCTCATTCAACAACTGTTAAAAAGTTATGAGGATACTGAACAAGAGAGATTTATGAGCAGTCTATGAAGTTGTGGCTGTCTCCATGGTCATATAATCACAATTTGGGCCATTACTAACCAGCTTGCAGTTATGTTTGCGGTATCTCATGGACATATGATCACCACTTGCAACCGTTCATGCTGGTTTCTCACAAGCAATGTCACTGGTGAAGCGGCTGGAGGTTCCAAGTTGTTCCACTGCTTTTTTGCCTGCCTGCCCACATGACAAAGCCACCTTTCCATGCCCTGTAACCCCTGCCTGTGACGCCCACCTGTGGCTCCTGCACACCTAGCTACATTCTGCAATGTCTGTCCATAGAACCCACCTGCAGCTCTCACTCACTGGCCTGCTTGCTGGGGACTTTCACCTTTTCCCATGTTACAGTCATGTGAGGTCCTTGCTGAACAATCTCTGCAGGCTTAAAGTTACAATGGCAACCAAGTCTGTGGGGAATGCCATCACTAAGCAAAGTGATTGTAAAGTGCAATGTCATGTGACTATATCACTTAGAGACAGAAACTCCAGTCAGAATTTCCATCACAATTCAAGGACTAGTTGTAATCTGGTAATTAATACTCTTTGCAAAGAATATTTATATTTATGACCTATCATATTCTAAAATTAGGTGGTCAATTTAATGGGTATCAGAATCCCATACTTTCACAACTATTTGCTGAAAGGCTGTTGCCCATGACTTCATTAACAACTATTTCAAGCCAGAAAACCGGTATTGCAATATTCCTTTGAAGGGCAACCCAATCAGATGCATGGATCCAAGCTTTGGTTAATCATCACAGGGAGGGAATGAGGGAGTTCAATTCATTGTTGAAGAAGCAGGGTAAATATTTGAATACATACACAACAGAACAGGCATAGCAACCCTGCTTGCTGCTTTCCCGAACGAGGAATGTTCCATCTCGTTTCCCACGTAATAAATTTTCAGCTTGGCTTCTGTTGATATTTCCAACATTCCATGAACGTTCATCATGATGAGGCAAATCCTCGTCATCTTCTACTATAGAGTATTGGCTGTTCAGAAGCAACATGAAGCAGTTAAAAACCAGAAGTAATAAAAGGCTAAGCATAATACAAGAATTTGTAACAAAATCAAACTGTTTGACCCAAGGCTGTTTTTGTTGACCATAAAGCCCATTGCTAGGTTTTCAGAGAAGTCAGTATTATATAGCATGGCAGTCTTCTCTCTCTGTCCGTCCATAAATTTTAGTTTTATAAAAATAAATCTAACTGAATTTTTCCTTTCCTGATATAGTATATTATATATTTTGGACTATTCACTATAATTCAGTGAAAACTTAGTGGTTCTTATTCACTTGACCCAAATAATTAAGGTTAAAACTCTTAGAAATAATAAATTTAGATTTTTGAAAAAAGTAGACCTCTTAAAATAAGTAGGGTAGTGCAATACTTTGGGTTTCATTTCAAAAAAATACTTCAAACCATGAGGAGGACAACCTCTATGCTTCCATGTCCTTTGCCTGGAACACCTGCAGCTGCAAAGGCAACTGCACAATCCCAGGAAAAGATGCAGTTGCTTTAAAAAGTTATAGGCAAGTACTGCAGTCATGTTATTACTCTCTGTACATTGCTAAAAATGATGAATTGAGCTTTGTATGCAAGGAATTCCTACTGGAAATTATTCTTTATAGAACATAATAGAAGGGCAACAGAATTTTCTATATAGAAACCATTATAAGTGGGGAGCAGGAATTGAAGTTTGCACCTGGGTTTTGAGAACTGGTTATAAAAAAAACCGAACCATGCTTATTTTGATCTCCAGCTTTAGAAAGCAATGCATTGAATGAATGAAAAGTTTTTATTGACTATTACTTAATATATTTGGATCAAGAGTGGGATTCAATTCTTAGGCAAAAAAAAAAGAATTTACAAGCTAAACTCTTGGACTGATAAAAATACTGCATTATCCGCACAGATGTTATAAAATGAGTTATATTTATAAATGTTTACATTGAATGTTTAAAAATGCAATAATCAGAATCTGAGATAACATTTCCTCCCCATTGAAATATTTTAGATACTCACTCTTCTGAATTTTCATTGCCAAGCCATTCATTTAGTTTCTTTTGCCGAACACCTTTCTGTGTCAGCCACCTAGAAAGCAGTTTTGAAAACACAGTTAATCAAGATAACATTCATAGAAATTCAACTGAAAGAAGTGCAGTTAAAAGGCTGGAATTCACAAATACTTACATTAAATACTGATCTCTAGTTTTTCGGAGTTGTATAAGGTCTGGCTTAATGCTGTTCATGCGCTTGTCTATTTCTCTGTATTCTGCAGCCTGCTTCTTTAGGTCTTCTTCCAGTCGATGTCGACTGTCCACAATTTCACTTATTCGAGATTTCAGCTTTTCATAATTGTGCATAATTCTGGAGAAAATAATTTGGCATGTTTACATTCCATTCTGGTTTCTATTTGTTTTTCTGAAGACATCTATATATTAAAATATATACTTTTGAAGCATATATACTTTTGAAGTAACCAACCTTTGTATTTCTTTTTCATTCCCTTCCCGTTTGAACTTTTCAATATATTCCTTACTATATCTTTCTTGCGTTTGGCACTGTTCTTCAAATATTTTTATGGTTTCATTAAATGCTTCAATAGCAGTTCTTTTCATTTGAATTTCCTGGATAGAAGGAAAAGCGGTTTAATACTTTAAAAGTGACTAATTGAGTAATACTGAAGCACTTCTATGATATGATTTTAAAAAATCATACCATAAAAGTAATAGGACTAAAGGATAGGACTGAAAAAGATGCCTTGTATAGCTTTTATTAGTTCACTATTATCTTCTACAACAAGAGGTAGCTTTCCAAGATTTTAGTCTAGTCTTTTCCAGGCCTAATTGGAAATAGATTCTGCATGGAAAGGATGTGCTATTTCCACAAAGCATTTCCTACTTTTATAATTCCTCTTTGTGGCTGATGTATGAATGCCTCATTAACCATCCTCCTTTTTAAATCATTGGCATTCAAAAACAATACCTATCTATACCAAGTATGTAAGCATTCAAGGCATATCTTAGAGAAATTGTTTATCAAAATACTTGAAATAATACTTTAGAGCACTGTACTTCTCTAATTTAAATAGGCCTACATATTTGTATTTATACAGAGATAGTTTATAATATACTTGTAATATATTGTTATATTGTGGACATACTATGTGAATGCTTCATCTAAATAATTCTAAGCCATTAGGTTTTCTGTAGTTACAATATACCTAATTTTAAAGAAAAAGCTTATTACTAATTTACTGCTGAAGTTGCTGTTGGGAGACCATAGCAATAGGTCAGTAATATTTGGATGGTTTAGCACTATTAATCAATCCTACTCTTGCTTGAAACCGTGTTATTTTTAAAACTGAAACTGAAAGGTAAGATTTAGCCTCAAACTCCATCAAACTGAATTTCACTGGATTAATGGGTCTACTGGATAAACTACTTTATATTTTAAATTGTAATTGACATTCAACACTGCTAACCTGAGATGTTCTTGTATAATCTTCATAGAGTCTGTCATATTCTCTGTTTTTTTCTTGGAACTGAATATTATATTCATGTAATTTCTTTCCAACAGCTTCAATACTATCTTCTTTAACCACTTGATCCTACGAGGATAAATACATGGAAATACATTCAATGAATGCAGTCCCTTTCTTACAGTATTAACAGTTTTCATAAAACAGCAATCAATCAAAGTTCATAATTTGCAAAAGACTGATCATGCTAAAGCTTGTAGAATAGTTTCTGTACAGAACATAAACCATTGCTTATAATGCTGCTACCATCTCTTGCTATGGGATAAATGGATGAGTTTATTAGACTAATAAGTTATTGCATGTGAACCCTTTTTTTAATCATATATCTATATCTATAGATATATACATATACATATATATATATATATAATTTGGTTTGCTACTAAAAATTAACAGTGGTCATTGTGGAATTGGGCTTGTTATACAAATTAGCTCATAATTATCAACATAAAGATAATTTTTCATTCTTCATCCTTCACATCTGAAACACATATTCCAGGTGTGAAGCTATATCAGCTATCAATTTGCAAAAACAAAAAACAAGAAAAATCTTCCTTGGTTAAACTTAGTAAATATTTCACGACATGAGATTTTTCTTTTAGGCAGGAACCCAGAATTTGCTTCCAATAAAATGAACATATTCATTTTAAAAATTAGAATTGTTTTCAGAATTTCAGTGTAATTTCCACAGCATTGCTATTGTTTATGTATTTTTCGGTATAATTTCCACAGCATTAACTTTAAGGGTTTTGAGTTGCCATATCTACAAAATAATTTAAGATTTTACATAATTCATTAATGCAGAAAAGAGAAAGGGAATAAAACTCATATGTTACCTGTTGATATTTGGATACTGGATAAAGTAATTTTACATCCAGTTTTGGATTATATTGAGCTAAAGATTCATTTCGATAGTGGTTTATTAGCTCAACCACGGAATTGAATGTTAATGGATCCGAAAAACCGTATTTCCCATCTCGATGAAAGATTTTGATTAATTTATTATTTCCTCCTTTCCTGTAAAGTTCAGAAAAAAAGACTCAGCTACAATCATGATTATTTTTTTCTTCATCTGCAGTGTGATGTAAAGATGATACCTGATTCAGCTGTTTTTACCTTAGTGTGAGAGTGTAGTCACCATGCATTTTGGTGGAGGCATCTCGTACCAGGAATGTGCCATCAGCAGTGTCACGAAGTTTCTCATTGACTTCTTCCCTATTAGGGAACCAAAACCAACCTCAGATTTAATCTCTTCAAGGAAGAGCACCCTTTTGCATAACTTTCCTACTTTTTTCTGATTGCAAGGTAAGCATTGGAATGTTTGAGTTATTATAATGCAATTATAATTGTGCAATATTAATGCAATATCGGATTTTCAATTCACTTGTATAGAATGAGAAACATGTGTGTTTAGTGTTTTATTTTTATAGTGATAATGTACACTGAAGATGGCATTTAATTTCGTTGTACAAGGTGCGATGACAATAAAGTAAACTAAACTAAATTAATCTTTTTTCCCAAAAATTGTATCATGGAAGAATTTGATAGTAACTTGTATATACAAAAGAAAACGGGAAACGGATAGATAAGTTTCGCATTGCTAGTCTTGTGCATTAAAAGTTTTAGATGTAAAAATCTAGGTAGTTTCTGGATATCCTTGTAGTAACAGCAAAACAGCATAGAAATGTTTAATGAATCTCTTTTTTAAAAAAATTCTTGGCAATGTATGTACCCATATACTTTTAACTATTTTATATGTTGTGCATCCAGAAACTGTAGTACAAATGCTGTAAAGCTATTACAATATAGTGCAGGTTAAACACATGTACAATCACTAAGATAAAAGATATATTTTTCTCTCACCTTGAAATATCTCCCCAGTACCATTCAGCATCTTGCAAAGACATGTTATTATTCATACTGTTATTTGTTACAGTGTTAGGCTTTGGAGGCTTTGGAGGCAATGCTGCAATGAAATTTAAAAAGAAAATAGCTTAGCTATAGCCTGCAGGCAATATAATTTTAAATGCTTTAATGAAACTATGTTTAATTTACATCTATTAAACTATTTCAAGTTGAATTTTCATTTTTTTGTCATCTGCCATATTTTTTATTATATGGTTAATTATGTCATTAACCAGTCCAAATAGCATGCGTGCAAAATTAATTCCTTAACAAAAAGAAAAAAAAGAAAGAAACTAATTTATCAGAATTGAGGTCATTTTTTTTTCTGGGTAGAAGACTGCAGCCTCTGTTATCTGACAGTCTTGTGCTTCCAAGTCAACATCCCTCCCACCTCCATCTAGAACAGAACACAATTTAGACTTCCATATGTGTAGACTGAATTTAGTCTCCTCCTCATGCCACATCTTTTGTTATTAATTTCTTAGTGCATCACTTTATACAATGCAATTATTTTTAAGCCCTCCTTCCCCAATTTAATTATCCAGGGGGAATTGCCTTGCTATCAACTCCAGCCCTGCTGTGGTTTAAGAACAAATCAGCAAATCATCAGTACTACTACATCTTTTAGCACACCACCTGGGTTTCTTATGCTTCCTTTCATGATGTGCTGTCCCCAAACACTTTAAGGAGCCAATCTGTGACCAGATATCCCTTGCCTTAATCTGAGCAGTCTGTAGGATAAAACTCTTTCAAATAGCAAGACTGATTCAAGCCATATACTTCTCTGTTGCTCAATATCAAAGCTGCATACATACATATACCCGGGGGTGGCAAAAAAAAAAAATACTGCAGTATTCCCTGGCTTATTGGCTAACGGGGGGGTCATGTTTTAAAAATACATAAACATCAAGTTCACTCATTAAAGTTCACCCATGCCTTTGCCCACTAAACATTTATGAAACATATAAATCAAAAAGACAATTACATTTTCAGAGGTTTAAGGAAAGGTAACAATCTGCTCATCCTGTGCTAAATGCTTGCAGATAAACAGGATCACATCTAATAAACTGTAATACTGACTAGCAATTTTAATGATAGCATTCTTAAAAAAAAACAGCTTCCTGGTTGCATTCTGAGTCAATCGTGATGCAGAAAACAGGACCCCCTTTTCGGTATAACCACAGACCTACAGGTGAAGGAACAAAACTAAAACAGAAACATACAACAATTGTAGTTTCATCTAACAAGGAAAAAAGACATTTGCACAAACCCTCTTCCTGACTCTTTTTTCCATGCATTAAATACAATTGAACAATATCACAAAATTCCTCCTAAACATTTCACCCTACTCTAATAACAGCAACTGTAATATCTAGAATACGCTTTCCTTTTCAATCATCATGCTGCAGTATAGTATTACTATTACCTGGTGGGTCCATTTCTATGTAAAAAATCAAGTCTGTGCCACAATTTACATCTGTCCTAGGATACTCTAGGTCCACTTCTTCCATGTTCCAGACTGTGCTGTACATTTGTATGACTTTCAGCAAGAAAGCTCAGTTAAAACGAAACAGTCAGGATCTCTTTGTAATGGTGTCTTGGAATTCATTTTAAAACCTCTAAGGGGCTGCACTGTAACCTATTACATCATAATCCCCAGCCAATCATGTCAAAAATAATGTCACTGGACCACTCCTATTTCATCATTTTTTGTTATTCATTGTTAATCTTATAACAATTGTCATTTCAGAAAGAGCAGGCACTAATGATCGGCACCTGATCTTATTTATTGAAAAAAAGACTGAACGGGTTTCTCAGTTTACATTCAGTTTCCCCCTCCCCCTTAATCTTTTCTGTCTGGCATTTGGTACATTCCACTCCTGGCAGGTTGACAAAGGCTGATATGCTGCAGCAGGAAGCCTTCTTTTTCACTACCACTGTGGGATTCTCGGTGGATGGAGAGCTACTTCCCTTCTAGACACAGGAATGCAATATCAGGGTATTGTTTAGCTTTGACGGTGGCGTTTTTAAAGAAAAAGAGAAACCAGAAATCTCAAGAGGTATTGCCCAATGACTACTTTGTGGATGTTTGGTTGTGAATAAGCTTTATCCTCATAAAATGTTAAGATGTCATTTGTTTCTAAGTAGGATTGACATAGGTCGTTATTTGCAGAATATTTCAATTGTTTTAGGGGTTAATATTCTAAATTGCTTTATTTTTAAAAAGAAGAACAAAAAAGCCTCGGCTGCAGCAAGGGGGGAAAAAACCCAATCATTAACTGCTTGTTAGCTGACTTTCCAACCCGTAAATGTTTGGGGAAACGAGGGAATGCTCTTTCAATGTACTTGGTTTGCATGGATTTAGTTGGCTTGATTCCATAATTTGCCCGTTTTGCCATTCTTAAACAAAAGATCTTTGTGATAATCAGTTTATCAGGCTTCACGTTTTCTCAATCCCTGAAAAAACTCTCAACTAAAACAAACCGAAAGCAAAGTTCTTTTTTTGAAAAAATAATTTATCCTCTAGCCTTCAGAAAAGTCTCTCATATTATACAACTTGTCATGAGTTGCATTCTGAATATACAGCATAGTTTTCACATATGAAGGCCAGACATGGAGATTAACTCAATAGTGCAAGAATTGTCACACAAATGATTGCACTGGTATTTATACAGTTCTGTCCTGCAACAGCCATGAATTCTACAAACAAAGCACTGCATATAAAAATCATCTCGTGAGCCATTTTTATCTTCTGAAAGAATCAACACTTTTAACTGCATAATTATAGCACCATATTAATAAATGCACCTAAAACTCATTACCTTACCATAACCATGCTTAAGCCCACTGAAGTCGCTTTCCCACCCTTCCCTGCCCAATTAGGTGGACAGACACCAGAGATTCCTTCCACTTGTTTCAAGTAACAGGACACTTCAGAGAATCCCAGACACCAGCTCAAACAAGTGAAGCTCAGAGTTTCGCCCACCTGCTACCCAAATAGCTCTGTCGCCGAAGCACATTGCTTACATAGGGTATGTGAGACATAAAGCAGCACCTTAAACGGTTATTTCTTTCTCCCTGTCTCTCTCATTGTAATTCCCTGAAGTAGGTTTCAACAAAATACATTTTACAGGTGGGAGAAAAGGATTTTCTCACTAAAATTATACTAGTGGCTAAATTCAGGACAGTTGCACTTGTATGACCAAGTTACTGCTTAACCCAAACTAGTCTAGCTTGCTATGACATCATGTGGCAAACCAGAAAGAGCGAGATTCTGACAAACCAGTGATTTTCCACAGTTCCAACATATGTTGGACAGGTTTCATTAAAACACATTTTGACTATTAAAGTATAACTATTTAATCTGCTTGGCTGCAGCATAAATTATTCTAATTGTGATAGAGATTGAGAGATATCCAGGTGTATGTAAATCCATACACACACATAAGAATTCCTTCCTTTAAAGAATCAGTTTTTCTCTCGCCCTCTCTCTCCTTCAAATTAAATCAAGAATTACTTACTTTGCATACTATGCATGGTGCACATTCACCCTTGTATATCACAATCTGAAAATTCCAGACTGAATGTGGTTTCAGATGAGCTTCACAGATTAAAACACAAATTAAACCAGACTTTTCTTGCATTCAAATCTTCTCTGAAACAATTGGGAAGAAGTTATCTCAAAAACTGGAATAAATTCTTCTGCTTGGTAAATCCAGAAGAAAAAGCTGCAGCGAGTAGTATCAGAAAGCTCCACGTCTTTTTCCCTTTGGAAAGAATCAATCTCTCTCTCTTCTTGCTGAGACTATCAGCCCATTTCTGTTTCATCACTGAATTTAGCTGGCTTTTTTTCTTTCTTTTTTTAAAAAAAAGTCCTCTGCAGCTTGCACGTCTCTTCAAGATAAAGATCTCAGTTTCATGATTAACTTGGGCAGGTTCAAATATTTGCTGAGCAAGGGATTTCAGGTGGGGGAGGGGAACTGGAGTCAAAGTCAGAGTTGTCACCGGCTAACAAGTGGCCAATGCAAGATTAACCGATCTCAATTTAGCTAAGTAAATGAGAAGACCATTGTAAATAGCCTTAAAACAGTTTCTATAACCAGCTCCTCCATGCAGTGTTGAAGGAAAAGCATTATGAGCAGCCAAATACAGGAAGTGGCTAAGCTAATTCAGGAGGGGGGGAGAGATAGAATGAAAGCCCTCCTTGTAAAGTTTTGTGCCTCAAAAAGCCCACAAATTCAGAAGCTCTTTAGCATTCACGACACCACTTTCCAATGGACCACAATGACAGGTGCTGTCTGAGGACTCTCCAAACGAAGCTGTATACTACAGAATCAATTTAAAATCAACTTAAAGTCTAACTCCTCCCCAAACTCTTGCTAGTTTCAGCTTCTACAGAGCTTTTATAATATAAAATTTTATAAAATTGTATAAATATTTTATAATATAAATATAATATAAATATCTTGTGCATCTTTATTTGCAAGTACTTCCCACAGTGTCCAATGGGGCTTGTTCACAAGCAGATGTGCCATAAATTAGATCCTTAAACAAGGGCATTATTTTGGTCAAAGGAGGTCAATAACACTGTGCAAGATAAAAGAGCTTAAAGTGAATGTTATCTGATCAAATCTATTTCACTATATCTGGATAGGAAAGTTGAACAAGAAATCGCTTACCCTCCTACAATCAGTATAAATGCATGTCGAACCCACAAACTTTAATTAAAATAAGAAATCCTCTTATAGCCTGACAGCAGAAAGGTACTGAGGGGAGGGGAGGGCAGCAATATTACAGAAGTGCCTATATCAGCCAGCTAGGCACACCCTAAGTACCTAAGCTTCTATAAATCCATTAGTCTTGTGGCACAATTTTATTTTACAACTTAATGAGTGGATTTTATTTGCTTTCTTTTTTTCTCTCTCTCTCTTTTTTCTTGGCAAACAGACAAATATTCTCTGGAAATTAAACATTGTTTTCCTTCCTTCTTTACATATTATGCTTTGGGATATTCTGCTCTTAACTTCCACTCAAGGCATGGTTGAGAATGATAGGGTTGTAATGGCTGCTGAAGGAGAATGTCCCAGAAAAGTGTTCCCCATCTGCTTTTGCTTTCTAGAAAAATTTCCACCTCTTGCTCCCTTCACTATGCTTTTGGCTTGATATACTGAAGAAGAAATAGAGACAGAGAATAAATACAGTAGGTCAGTTCCTGTCCAGAATATTAAAAGGTAGGAGTTATGAAAAGGAAATTTGAGAAATAATGTTTGAAAAACTGTATGAGAGAGAGAGAAAACACACACACACACACACACGTGCATATGCAGAATTAATAAATCTTCTTCTTAATGTTATTCCCGCGCTATGGTCTGCATACACACACTTTAATAAATAATTCTGGGAAAAAGATATGCCCAAACTATTCTCAAATTTGACAACAGAAGACTGATGTTATATGGTAGTAATTCTCATAAATGAAGGTAAATATACTGTATCCCAGGAAAATGTTGCAGAATCCAATATCAATGTGACCAAAGATTTATTTTCCCAAGCTTTGGTGCTTGTGCTAAAGTCCATCATCAGGGAACTCTTCAGAATATATAAACTAGGCTGACCTGTGCATTGCATTTATATGATTCCTGGTTGTGTATAACTTTTAGTTGTTAATTAGGGCACTAATGGCCAGCTATTAAATCATTAATTGTTGTTTCTTTATACCACCATGGCCTCGACTCCCAAGAACCAGATAGACTGGTGGTAATTCAGCACTCCTATTGATTGACAAGGGACACATTTACCAGACTTCAATCATTTCTCTGACTATTTGATAGAAATTCTCCCTTGCATTTCACCCTAAAATGGACTGGTTATCGTAGGTATGGACTTTGAGTTCCTGTCCTCTAGCCAAACTGGTTTGAATTCTTGCCCTCTAACATGACTGTTAGCTTGTAGACCTAATTTTCATTCTTTATTTGGTTTTCTTTTTCCTGCTCGTCTCCAGTGAAGCCCACCAAGTGGAAATAGAACAATTTGGACAAACATGTTTATTTCTTACATAAAACATTATCAAGCCTTAAGAGTCAGCAGGCTTTTTAATGTTATTTGCTTTTTAAACTTTGACTACAATCTGTTTGCTTATCTATTTAACATCTTTTGAAACACTCTGCTATGCAATACTTGGAAGAACCCTGTCCTACATATACCATAGTGTACCATTATCCAGCAATAATGAGTTATATTGAGCAGAAACAAATTCTCCATAAATATTATTTTTCCACACATTTTGAATTTTGTGCTTTTTGTGACAGAAAAATTGGATAACCGCTGATTACTAACACTTTCCACAAGGCAGCAACAAGATAACTAGGGTACTCATTGTATGTTTTCTTTTAGTAGCAGAAAACCACTATTTATTTAGCTCCAATCTTGGCTAAGACTTTAATCAGGAGTGGGAAACCCACAATCTGCAGAAGCTATTAGTACAAAATGTTATGGATCCTTACTCCATCTTCATGGTACCTAACAGCTCACAAACTGATTAACAACAACTTTTTTGCTGGGACAAAGAAAGAAGAGACTACTTCCAAACCTAAATATTTGTAAATTCACTGCAATAAAAAAACAGTAACTGCAACATCCTAAAGATAAGAAATTGTTTCATGTCATGTTTAATGATTCACGGAAGAGTTTGTTGTCCTATATGCATAGATTTTATCAGGAGTATTATAATTGGAGGTGGTATTTAATGTGCTCCCAGTCTAGTATTTCCATGACTGGAGGCAACCTTCTTATATAGCTCCACACACATAGGAGAGTAAAGTCATGGCATCGCATGGAGAAACTAGCTTGTGACTTCAGCTTTCTTTTTTCTCTCTTTCATTAAGTGCTGTAAAGGGCATAATTTTGACATTTGATAACTTAATTCTCAAAGCAGAAACTGAATGAGTACACAGGGTCTAACATTCAACTGTGGCTGCTTCAGTGATTATATCTACAATTTATATTAAAGAATAACAAGCTTCTGATGCAAAGCACCGTGCTGAATTTAGTATTGAATATGTTAAAATGGTATGCTTGGTTATTATTATTCAGTAAAAAAGAGAGCCCTCTGCTGGACAAATATTGTAATTCACTTCAAGTTGAATAAAGGAGTTGGAATGATGTAATGTCAACTACATTAGATTCTAAGCACAAATGGCCTGTGATTCATGTTGATACTGAGATTTGTCTTGAATATTTTTCTGTTATAAAATGTGTAATGTCTTCATTTAATTACCATAATATCTTTCTCTTACTCAAGTTATTTATTCATTCATTTCTCACCTTTATTATTTTTACAAATAACTCAAGGCAGCAAATGTATGCTTACTCCTCCTGTTTTCTCCATAACAATAACCCTGTGAGGAGGGTTGGGCTGGGAGCGAGTGATTGGCCCAAAGTCATTCAGCTGGCTTTCATGGCCACCTTCAGTTTCCTGATTTCTTGCCTAATGCCTAACCAATGATTTGATATAGAACAAGCATCAATTTCAACCTATGTATTTGCAATACAGATTTGACAGTTTTGCAGCCCTATATAGTTCCTGATAGGGCATTTTAGGTGTATACTTACACAAATTAAATCCTACTGCATTTCAAAGAGCTTATTCTAGATAGCTCTGTACAGTGGTGCAACAACCGGTTTGGTGAGGGCGTGCGCTTTGTGCATGTGCTCTACATTTTTAAAACCCCATTTTCAACTCTATTACTTACCTTCTACTGCATCCCCTGGGACTAAAACAGCTGAGGCGTGGCAAACTACTCCCGCGCGTGAATCAACTGTGCTAAAAACCCAGAAAATAAAGCACAGGAAAGAGCAGGGGCAAATAGGCAGGACCAAATGCTCACCAGATCTACCGGTTTGCTGAACTGGTCTGAACTGGTAGACTCCCATCCCTGGTTCTGTATAACTTAATATTGGGGAAGAGGGGCTTTTTTTTCCTCCCTTTTGACAAAGTTCTCATAAAAATATATTATACATAGAATTTCCTTTAAAAAGACTCACATATATGGTTTTCTTAATTTTCTGTGTATTAAAATAGATTTCTCATCTAGATTTTATGCTCATATTCAGTAGTTTGTTAAAAATGCTGGACTAATTAAATTGGATTGGCTGTATTAAATGTTAAGAAAGAAAAATTTGTCATCCAGAGATTAGAAGCAGGCCAAAAAAAGTATTCACCAACTTAATGGAACTCCTTTATTTGTGTTTTCTTATTCCCTGATTTCTAATTTTCCTATGGTGAAGGATACCTAACTGGTCCAATAGGGCTGAGAAACACTTTTGTCTGAAAACTGAGGGAGCAACTGTGGACCATACTAAATTATATAAACCAATAATCTGACTTGTTTTTAACTACTTTCCTGTCCACAAGAGAATAAGAACACTTTAAAGAGAAGAACAAAAGTATAGTTTAAAGAATACATCACAAAGCAGGTTTAAGGTTATCCTTAAATTTATTCATTATCCTATTTGAGAAAAAACTATTAATATTGAGCCATGTGGTGGTGCAGTGGTTAGAATGTAGAACTGCAAGCTACTTCTGCTGACTGCCGGCTGCCAAGAATTTGGTAGTTCAATTCTTACAGGCTCAAGAACCCACATTATGTATGTGATATTAATACAGTTGAGAAAGCCCAGAAATATTCCACAAGAAGAGTTCTCAACTCCTCTACTCATTGCAGAATAGCTTTTGCCAGCAGACTTGAAATTCTAGACCTAGAAAACCTAGAACTAGGCCGCCTTCAGTCTGATCTAAGTATAGTATTTAAAATCATACACTGCAATGTCCTACTAGGCAATGAAAACTTCAGCTTCAACCATAACAACACAAGAGCAAAGAAAAGATACAAACTCAAGGTTAATCGGACCAAACCTGATTGCGGGAAATATGACTTCAGCAACAGAATGGTCAATGTCTGGAATACTCTACCTGACTGTGGTTTTTTTCTCCCAAACCCCAAAAACTTTAACCTTAGACCAGTGGTTCCCAAAGTGGGTGGTACCACCCCCTGGGGCGGAATGCCTTAGTGGGGTGCTGAGAGGCAAGGGGGTTGGCAGGGGGGCGCTAATAGGCAGCAGGGGGGCGCTGGAGGTGAGCAGCAGGGCACAATTCTGGGGTGAGAAAAAATCCCGCTGCTGCCGCATTCGAGGCAAGGCCCCTCAAGATCATCCCACTGACTTGCACACTCTGGTGCAAGGAGCTCCACCCCGAATGCAGTGTTGGGAAAGCTGTTACCGTATTTGGGGTGGTGGGGCATTGCCCCAAATGCAGCAGTGGGAATCGGAGAGCAAAGCCAGAGTGACTTTGCTCTCCTTTTCAAACATCCTGCCACCGCTGTGTTCCACCCCATTGAACCACCCCTTGCACTGGAGGCACCTGCCCAAGCAAGTCCGAATAGAGCTGTGCACGAAGTCAATGGAGTGAGCCTGGGAGAGGGAAAGAGAGAGGAAAGAGGGAGAGAGAAAGAAAGAGGGAGAGAAAAGAGAAGGGGAAAAGGGAAAGAAAGAAAGAAAGAAAGAAAAAGGGATAAAGAAACAGGGGTGGATGGAAGGAAAGGACAGAAAGAAAAAGAAATAAAGGAGGGAAGAAGAAAGATAATAAGATATCTATTCTAGTCCAATCATCTGCTCCAGCAGGGTTAGAAGGGAGTGTGTGTGTGTTCTTGAAATTTACCAATACATGTTGGTTTTGCCTTCTTCAGAATTGGCACTGTAATACATTGGGGAAAAGTAATTTTTTAGGGTGGAGATTTGGTCCAATGGATCCTGTTTAAAGCCTCAACAAAATGTGAGAGCTTCTTGAATAAGTCTTGGCCATGTCTCGTCCACAAAACCTTTAATTAATAGAAACCAATGATGTTTCAATGTGAGCTGGTAAAGACGCTGGCAAAGATGGTTTCAAATGTGGAAAAGGGCCTCTAAACTAAGGCCTCATTTCAATCTCTCTCCTCTCTTCTCTCTCCCTCCTCCCTTTCACTCCCCCTTCCTTTTCATCCTCCATGCCTCCTTTTTGTCCCTTTTTCTTTCTTTCCCTTTTCTCTTTCTTTTTCTTCCTCTCTCTTTTCTTTCTCTCTCTTCTCTCTTTCCCAGCTCACCCCATTGATTTGGTGCACTGCTCCCTCGGACTTGCTTGGGCAGGTCCCTCCAGTGCAGCAGGCTCAATGGGGTGGACCTACAGGGCCGGCATCTAGAACACAGCAGTACTGGCACATTTGAAAAAGTAGAGCAAAGCAGGTAATTTTTTGCTGCAAGAATCACAAAAGCTTCTGGGTTGTGCCACAAGAAGGGACACACATGTCAATGCAATTCAGCAACATAAAATAAAGAAATACAAATAAAACAATCAACAAGAATCAGCAAAGCATCTCTGATTAGATTTTATTCACTACTAAAATCTAATCAGAGATGCCTTTGCCGGTTCTAGTCCAATGACTTGCTCCAGCAGGGTTGGAAGGGAGTATGGGTATATGTGTGGTGCATGGCTGTCAAAACTCCAAAAACAGGTCAAGTGGTTCTGGGGAGGCCCGTCATAAATTAGAACACTTAAGCAACCAGACATTAAGTGAGGACCACTTGTATTTGGTTTGCCCAGTCACCAAAACCACACTCAACCCAGTCACGTGACCAGCAAGCCACGCCTACTCAATCACATTACCAGCAAACACACCCTCAAATTAGGCCACACCCACAGAAATTTGAATCTCACCCCTGGTGGATGACACTGAGGATGAGTTTGTAGCACCAAAGGGTGGTGGACTGAAAAAGTTTGGGAACCACTGCCTTAGACTATCTACTATTTACCTCACCACCTTTTTCCTGCTTTCCTAAGAGGTCTGTAGGGGGCATGCATAAGTGCACCAATGTGCCTACTGTCCCTGTCCTATTGTTTCTTTTATATTTTTTTAATTTTTTCTTATATGTATCCATGTATTCAAAACTATGTTTTTACTTATACCTATTATCTTGTAAGCAATTAACAAATAAAAATAAATAAATAAATAAATATTTTTTTTAAAAAAAAGATTGACTCAGCTTTCTATCCTTCCAAGGTCAACAAAATGTTCCAGATTGTTGGGGGCAATATGCTGACCCTGCAAACCACTTAGAGGAGGCTGTAAAGCACTATGAAGCAGTATATAAGTCTAAGGTCTATTGCTATTATGGCAACATACAATATAATCCTTATCTGAACTATATATGGCATCTGCAATTTTATTACCACCTATATTGTTAGCATTATTAAAAACAAGCTGCCAAATTAATCAATAATTTTTGTTTAGTTAATAAAAGGGTTGTATTTACTTTGTATATACCATTAAAATAATCCCAATGATTTCTCTAGAAATTATAGGCCACTATTAGAATCTGCAACACAAATATCTAGATAGAGAAATAATTTACAATTTTTAACAATCAAAATACCACTGTTCTCTAAAATCAATCAAATCCCAGTTCTGAAGAAAATCATTCTGAAAACAAGTAAATGTAATAAAGGAACATTTATGTTTGAAGCTCGAAAAAAAAATCAGATACACCTTTATGCCATGAAATGTGGCATCGTCCGCTAAATTGAATTCATTCACTGGGTTTTCTATGCATTACATTTGTGTCAAAAGGAATCTACTATATCACATTTATGTTTTTACTGAAATAGGCTGCACCTGTCTGACCAATAGATTTAAGGAAATAAGTAACAAAAATATAAAACTGAAGAAACCAATGACAAGAACCTGCAGTGTGCAATCATTTAAAATACCTCATAATATATCTGCTCTTCTACACCTCTGGGTATGCGCCTCTCCCTGGTTCTATGAACTTCTATAAACTGAAGGGTTTGCCAAATGTGCTGATGGTCCCCCTATGTATCTTTGAGTGGTGCTATCAGAGTTATATAAGGATTAGTATTCAGAGGACTTAGAATATCAATTGTTAACTCTAACTTAAGCAAGTTTTTTGCCACTGTGCAAAAACAACAGTCTTATGATGGCATTGGAAAAACTTTATAGCTTTTGCATGACTATCTAAGAAGTTCAAGTCAAAGAAGTTATTTGAATCCAACTTACTACTTGGAGTGTTATACCAAATATGTAGTTTACTACCAGTAGCAGTTACTGTTGTGTTCTTAAGTACAGAATAAAAATTTATGACAAATTTATTTGTTTAAAGCCACATCCATGGGAAAACACATATTCATTACAACATTATTGTGAAACAACTAATAAAGACCATGTTGTTGACTTTGGGATATATCCACACACAAATTGTATTTGGATGATAAATCTAAACCACACTAGCAGGAAATATACAATCTTTACACGCCATAAGAAATGGCTTTACCATTGGACACAGTCCAGCACACTCCACAGATACCTGGCGGGCAGTTTTTATTCTCCACATAGCTTATAAGGGTTATATGCTACAGCTGTGAACTATCTTGTGCCAAGATGCACTTGCTGCTACTATTATGAGAAAAACAACTTTCAGTAGAAACCTTGCTATTTCCTTTCTGCACACTTATGACAACCACCTAACTGTTCAAATAAGCAAAGAAATCTTTACTGTGTATCAAGTAAAAAAGTGATACATAAAACAATATCAAATATTAGCAAAAAAAAATCACGCTGCAAATAAATATATTATTTTTCAAACACATCCCATCTGACAGAAACTTCATCAAATGTAGGATTCGTTGGTTGCAAAAGAAGATAAAGATACCAACTTCAAAAAGTTTCCAAAATACATGTTTTCCTACCTGGTGCAGGTTGTCTCTCATTCAATTCACTTGTAATTAACACTTCCAATATTTTTATGTGTTGTTCACTGTCAGAGCTGTAAAAAAGAACAACAAGAAAAATGACCATGTGTAAAATAAAAAAGATTTGGAGGGAAAAATTTATGATTATCATCGAAGAAAAATTTATAATTATCGAGACTCAGGAACATGTATCTTACCTGGCTACTGGAGATCTGAACAGCAAAAGGCTAAACATTTCAGCCAGGGATTTTGCATTTAAAGAATTTTTGGTGGAGACTTGGCAAAGTCGAGAGAGATGTTTAAGGAGATACTGGAGTGTGAGCCAATACTGTTGAGGTATGTTAGGAGATCTGATGAGTCTTTTCAAAGCTTGAGCATATTCTTCTGAGTTCTGTACTTCTGGAAAAAAATTTCTTGTCAATTGGAGATCACCAGCAATTGTTCTAAACAGCCATGGAAAAGCATCAATTTTGTAAGAAGACATCAATCCCTTTAATGTAAACTAAATACTTTTCCTTACAACAATGAAAAATCAAAGAAGCACAGATGGGAAAAAATCAATTATATCGAAGTCAAATTGAAACTGAACTATAATTAGATGAAAACCACTAAAAGTTCAGTTAATGCTGGCAGAAATCTGCCCTTTGCCTCACGTGACTAGGTAATTTCTGAGATGTAGCAGATAAGGCTCAAGAACGCAATTTTAACTTTGAAAGTTGTATCCTGTCCCCATAATGAGCAACTGAATTTGAAAACTGAAAAGGTTAAATACAGTCTGAATTCATTATGAAGAGACAGACCTTATCTCTAAGTCTTTATTGTGCTGCATCCCAAATTGCAAATGGACTTCAGAATCATGTCTAGCTAATACATTTACCTTGTGCATACAGATAAAAGGTTAACAATTAGCTCTTTTGACATACAAATCCTTGATTGGTTAACCAGTGTTTGAACAAATAATATCCTCGCCAAGTTACATGGAGTTCTTAACACTAAGATCTATTTTGTACATGAGGTTTTTAAAATGTACACATACATTTTCAATTGTGGGTCTTACAGGTATGCATGCCAGAGAACAAGGTTAGCTGTATATAATCCCAATTATGTATATCATGTAATGGAAGAAGCTATTATAATGTGCTTTTACATTATTATGTTGGAAAAAGAAACAAAACTCAGCAGCATCCCATAACAAACTAAAATAACATTCATACAATGATGTAATTGTGTAGATGCCATATCTGATACAATGACATGAACTGTAGCATTGCATCATGAGCATGCCCTGCAGAAATAAGGATCCTCAAACATCCAACTCTACCAAAAGTAACATTTATAAACATACCTTGTGCAACAGAAATCATTTCATTGTAAACAGATGCTGGAATGACAGGATTTGGCAAGTCTAGAAAGTACCTCTTCAATGCATCTGTTAAAATGTGAAGTTCAATTCCCTCAAAATCAACTGAAGAAACCTCTAAAAAACACAGAGACACAAACATGTTATGCACTACATTTTGCAAAGAGCTTTACTTAGGGAAGTATATTTAAATGAATGATGAGATCTGGGCATTTTACGGCCTTCAGTTGTCCCTGTCTGGCAGGGGTCGGGACAGAGACCCTCTATCAATCCCAGTTTCTCATGTGGCTCCTTGGGAAAATTAATTGCCCATTCCTGATCTATAGCAACTGGACGTTTTATCCAAATGTTGGATATGACCTCATGACACAAGTACAAAAGTTTGTGTTGTGATGTACATTCCTTTGCCCATCCCACACAAGCTGTGTTGAACAATATCTGCATTTAACTCTCACAAGAATTATTACTAGGAAGGGAATTCTGTGTAAATACTACTTTTTGCAGCATTTTTCTTTTCATCCCCTCTCAGTAAAATGCTACTACAGGCAGTCTTCAATTTATATTGTTTATTTAATGACCAACAGAAATTACAACCACCTCAGAAAAAGTGACTTACAATCTGTACTCCCACTTATGACCATCATTCCATCCTGCAGCCACATAACTGAAATTCAGATGCTTGATAACGAACTTGCATTTGTGATCAGTTGCAATGCCCTGCAGTCACGTGACTGTGATTTTGTGGATTTTTTTAAAGCAAAAAACAGCCAAAGGATTAGCTGGATTCATTTAATAAAAATTGTCAGACAATAGGATCCAACTTGATTTACGATTTGTAACAATTTAGGATGAAAATTTTGGTCCCAATTGTGGTTGTTGAGGACTTCCTGTATAGTAGGTGACAGTGGGAACTTTTGGGTTTGTCTTTTTCTACTGCTTGCAGAGACATTTGTAATGTTGATGTGTTGTTACTGTGACTGAGTTCCCCGATATACAGATGACAGAGGCAAACTATAATTTATTGGTAAGGATAGTAGTATTTTCAAATATTCTATGACTGGGTCTCTTATGATCTACTTTTCAATTTACTGGAATGTCATCAATAACTAGTAGCCCTTTCCCTCACTTCCTTAGCCCATGTAATAAGATTTCCTTCTACCACTATTTCAAATACTATTTCTGCCACAGTATTTGATATATCTCACATAATGGAATTTAAATGTAATAAATGGCATTGCTATCTGAAAACAAATTACATTGATATTAAATGATTATCCAGTTTGATTTTTGAAAATAGTTGTGCTTACCACACTCAATAATCTGTCTTAATTCAACACTGCTGCTTGACCCTTGTGACTTATACAATGACGAATATTCCAGACCTTAAAAAAAGAATTAAAAAAAACCAGAATGTATAAAGTTGAATGCTGAAAATTTCCTGCAGCTTTTGGTTGTTTACATTTCCTCCATGTTCTTGTATAATTATGTTTGCTATCTTTCCTTTGCAGAAACAGTATGGCACTCTTGCAAACTCTTGATTGTGTAACATTATTAATCTAATTTTATATCCAAAATCCTAACCTGAGAAAGGCCAAAACATCAAGACTATAAAACAACCAAACCAAACCTTTAAATCTTATGTGTTCCTAAAAGGAGTGCTGAGGATCTTAAGTTACAACTTAAAGGTTCTAACCATTATAATAATACTCTAGTTCAGTTAGAATGGAAAGGTAGGTATTTTCTATTATAATAGTAGGTTTTGATTTTATTTAGGGTAGGGCTGTCAAACTCCCAGCTCACAGGCTGTATATGTCACACTCTGGCCATACCCACACCCAGTTTAGTGAAGGGGGAAAAAATCCTGATATGTCAGGTGACACCGAGTTCAACACCCTTGATTTAGGGTCTCCTGTAGCTTATTTTAATTTTTAAAAAACTATTTATAGCATCATAATAATGAAAGAGAAGATCTGATCTCATATGTCAGGGGCCCCCTCGTCCATAACCCAGTACCAGTCCATGGCGAGTGAGCACGCAAAGCTTCATTTGCACATATGTGGGGGAACTAGGTTACATACAAAAAAATCCTTTCCCCCCTTCCATCTCCACTGCTGCTATTGCCCTTCCGTGCAGCCAGAAGGATTGGGGACTTCTGACCTAGGTAATGTAGGACCCTTAATTCTGCATGCTTTAACATGCAGAAAGGCCAATTTTGAGCCAATCACTCCTAGTGCCAAATACCCTGACTAGTTTCTATGGTAGAAAATGGAAATAGTGAGAACGCTGCCTTGAGCTCCCAAACAAAGGAAAAAGAATAAATGTGATACATTTTGCATTAGGCAGCAATCTCATTATTTGAAATTATCAAGACTGTTCTTTCAGTTATATTTTTTTCTGCCCCAATTAGCCTCCATTCATAATTTTGTAACTACAGCAGTATTGGCAGTCCTCTTATCAACTGCTTCATTTAGTGACCACTCAAGAGTTATGATGGAATAACCAACCCCCTCCTAGTTTTGCAACCAACTATCACATTGACAATGGTCACAGCACTCTGGTATCACGATTGCCATTCCTGTACTTTACACAGCTGGAATCTGACAAGCAGAGTCGATGGGGAACGCAGAAACAACGTTACTAGTCACTGTCCCATGATGCCTCACTTAATGACTAACAGCCAAATTGAACCAATAGAACTAACAGCCAAATTGCTGGTCCTAATGGTGGACCAGCTAATGGGGTTGCTAATGAGAAATACCTAAGTTAACTGCAGCAATATTTCAACTGATGCATAACAAAATGCCTCTGAACATTCATTTGCTTGTTCAGTAAAGATGACATCTTTGGTTGAATATTTGTTTGGAAAAGCTGGGAGACCCTGATCTTAGAAGCTGGAAATCCCAATTTTAGTTTATAAGAATTGCTTTGAATATAAAGCAGTTTCTTGTGGAAGCTTTTTGCCTTTTGTTTTTCAGAAACAATTGTCTGCAAAAAAAAATCTGTACATTTTTTCATAAACCTTTTTTTATATGGAATGCATTTGGAAATAGAGAAAACCTAGGGCAAGTTGGGAGTGAATGCTTTCAATGTAAAACAAAATCAGGCATGTGTTGTATGTTTTGAAGGTAACACAAGTACTATTTTCTTATCAAAGGAAGTATTTGAGGTTGTTGCCATTTAACACTTGGCCCACGCAAGAGAAATTGTGGGCAGCAAGCACAATGCTAAGAAATTTCATCCAACTCCCTTCCACCTTTGCACCATCACTAATAGCAAAAGTTGTTTTTTTAAAACTTCAGCATCAATTGAAAAACTTATCACAGCAAGTTTTAAATCAAGGGAAGAAGAGATAAAGTGAAATAATTTGGTAGAGAGGAAACAGTCTGGTGCAGTGGTTAAAGCTAGAAACTGGGACCATGAGTTCTAAAATCCTGCCTGAGGCATGAAGGGGCTGGATACTCTTGAGCCAGTTCTTCTCTCTCAGTCCTAGGAAGGAAGCAATGGCAAACCATTGTTGAAAAACCTTGCCATGAAACTTGCAGGGACTAGTCTAGATAATCACCAGAAGAAAACATTGTCTTGAAGTTACAATTGGAGGGGTGGGTGGGCAGAGGGAGGATAATTCTTAGGCATAGGAACGACTTCTCTATTGTGTATTTTGCCTGTTTACACCATTCTTAAGGAAATAAATGTGAGGTAACTTAGATTAACTTTATAAAATAGATTCTTCTGTCAAACCTTAAAGTCAAAATAATTTGCTTCAATAATGCAAAGTACATTGTTTTCAATTTTATGTCTGTTCCTTAGCTGTTTTAGGAAAACGTTGTTAGATATGTTAATATATTCTACCCTATTCATACCTTTTCTTTCGATAGCTTCCACTAATTTCACAAGAAGAGGTGGTGCATTTTCTGGAGGGGAAAACTGCTCACAAAGATCTGAAAGTGTAAAAACTGTAAAACAAACAAACAAACAAATAAAATTCAGCTATGCTTCAAATTTCTAAAAAGACTGAGATATAATGCACCTGATTGTTTAAAATACCAAACAATTTCCCTTTATCAACTGTACTTGTGTTTTTTTCTTCAGTTTTTCATATACATCAAAGTTCATATTTAAATCAAATTATACACAAATTAGTGATAGCATGAAGTGAGCATTCCAATGTTAGAATTAGAATTCTTTTATTGGACAAGTGTGATTGGACACACAAGGAATTTGTCTTGGTGCAAATGTTCTCAGTATATATAAAAGAAAAGATACATTCGTCAAGAATCATAAGGTACAACATTTAATAATAGTCACAGGGTACAATAAACAATCAAATCATACTAGGAAACAGTCAATAAAAATCATAAAGATAAATGCGACAAAGTTACAGTCATACAGTCACAAGTGGGAGGGCATGGGTGATAAGGAGTGATGAGAAGATTAATAGTAATACTAGCGCAGACTTTGTAAATAGATGGACAGTGTTGAGGAAATTATTTGCTTAGCAGAGTGATGGCTTTCAGGAAAAAACTGTTCTTGTGTCTAGTTGTTCTGGTGTGCAGTGCTCTATAGCATCATTTTGAGGGAAGGAGCTGAAAGAGTTTATGTCCGGGATGTGAGGGATCTGTAAGTATTTTCACGGCCCTCTTTTTGACTCGTGCAGTATACAGGTTCTCGATGGAAGGCAGGTTGGTAATAATTGTTTTTTCTGCAGTCCTAATGAGCTAGTGATTTCTGTATGAACCATTAAATGCAGTGAGATTTTAAAGCAAATATTTTGAAAGAAATACAGGAGATAAATTCTCATTCTCTCTGTATATTTATGTATATGTGTGTGTGTATACACACACACACACAAATACATATATACATACATCTCTCTCTCTCTCTCTCTCTCTCTCTCTGTCTGTCTTTATAAAAATAAACTTCATAATATAATGCCATGAGCAAAACTAAATGATTCAAGCTTAGAAATATTTTTGCAATCAACCTGGATTCTACAACAAATAGAAAGCTGAACTCTGAAATATGTCAAGTGCTATCCAATCCCATTCTTAGTGGGGCTTGTTTCTAAATGTGCACATATTATGATAACCTTAATGTGCTAGACAATTTAATTAAAGCCTTTCTAATTTCCTGCAAAGAAAGCAAGATTTTAAAAACAATACTTTAATGAGGGAAGAAAATAGGGCATCTGTCCCGGGCTCATGTGGTCACCACCGTTTGTAACCTTCAGCTAGCTTCCAAGAAGCAAAATCAATGATGGAACCCAGATTTGTTTAACAACTGCATGATTCCATGAACAACTGCAGTGATTTGCTTAACAACCATGGCAAAAAGATCATAAAATGGGGCAGAAGTTGCCTAACTGTCTTGCTTAGTAACAGAAATGTTGGGCTCAATTGTGGTTGTAAGTCAAGGACTACTCATATACTACAGTTGGGACTGTCAACATTAACTTTCCATCTTTGATGGTGGTGGTGGGGAAATCAAACTTTTTGTACTCATTTAGGTTAAGAAAAAAAAATCAGGAAACATTTGCATTCCAAATTAAATTAAATATTCTTAGAACAAAATATCATTTTACATGACTTACAAAAAAGGCCAGATTTAGTTATGATGCTTTTACTTTTTAAAATGATGCTGCAAACACATGGTAACAGATTGGAATGAAGTTTAATAATCCACCTATCAATGTCGAAACAAGCTTTGAATATGGATGAGAAACAATAGAGCAGAAAATTATCATGTATCAAAATATAATTAGAACTAAGCAAAACCAAGGAGTACAGATTGCCAAATAACCAAAGCAATGAGACCTCCCCTTGAGTACTTAAGACCAGGTTCTGAGTCCCAATGGTCACCCCCAGGATATGGTAACTGCATTTTGGGTGCTTGGCAACTGGCCCACATTTACAACTGCCTGCAATGTCCCAATGGCCATGTGACCATGTTCTATTAAATTTTTGCTGAAAACAGCGTTAATTTCCAGTTTCCAGAAAAATTAGCTTACAGTGAACAATGGATTTGCTTAACAATTGCTTGAAAAAGGTCATAAAATTTGATCAGTCATGTGGGGTGATCCATTTTATGGCCATCCTGACTTATGACTTTAAGGGGTAGGCTCCATTATGATCATTAAGTTGAGGAATATCTATAAATCAAACCAAACCATAAAAAGAAATAGGTTAGGAATATAACTAACTAAACTACCCTACAACTAAGACATTATCAAGATACTATATTAATGCCAGCATGCAATCTGTAATGATCATGCACAAAATAAAACAAAACATAACAAATAGTCATCAACCAGTACCTGACTTTAAAACTATCTTCTGTTTTGAAGTGCGTTGTAAAACTGCCCAGAGATTTGGAGACCCAAGTCCACTCTTAAAAATCTGAACAATTTTACATATTTCTTTGCTACAATCCAGTGTCAATTTTTTACTTAAAGTAATCATCTTAGTTTTCCCCACATGAAAAAGCACATTCTTCGGTTTTATTTTAAGCCGTATAGTCTCCAAAACGTACAAGCCACTGAAAGTGTCCCACTGAGCCTTCTTCACTGGTCATTAAGCATTTATCCCAGGTTTAACGATAAGGCAGAAATGCTAGTTCTATTTTTATCTCGTCACCTTTATAACCAATCAAATTAAAAAGAGATTGGGATTCCTCCAATCTACAAGCTCTCCCCTTTCACTAACGGAGACAGGCCTGAACAGCATTTAGCAATTACAACGTGTGAGCTGACAACATACTTTGTATTTAAACACTGCCAACATAGTTACAAACTGCAAGATGAAACCAGCACACAGCTGCACATTTTGGAGGAGTTCTCAGTAAAAAGAGATCTTCAAAGTTATTACCTGGCAAAGGTGCATGGAAAACTAAAGCTAGAAAATTGGCTCTGCAAGTTCTCAAACTTTTCATTACTGCTTGAGGAAGCATTAAAGTGGAAATAATATAATTTATAACTTAATCTGCCTTGTAATCGGGCATAGCATGGAAAAGAGATTCATTTAGTAGAAGGTATACAGGAGACAAATATTATGATTTACCTCCAAAGCCGAATCATTCTTTTATGTTCAGAGACTTGTGCAAAACATTTTGTGTTGCTGGATAACCCCTGGGAAAGGAATTATTTTGTATCTGCTCAAAAGATTGTTGTCATATAGATAAAATGACTCAGATATGTGAATTTTATAGTCAAACCAGACTTCCATAGCCAGCCACTTTCAGCTAAATATACAACTGAAAAGATGCTCAGGTTTACCTAATCTGGCAAATGACGATGACCAAGGAGAAATATGAGATTGTGCTTCAGAAGGAAATTAAAGCTTCTCAAGAACATAGATAAGATTTGTACCCAATGATTCAACAGGGATTCAGTAATACAACTTTCTCTACGATTGTAACAAATATGCTTAGTTAAGAGGGATGAGAAGTTTAATACAAAACACTTCCATTCTGTTACTAATAAAACCTGAATCCAGTTTTGATTTGAATGATACTTTATTTTTTGGATTGACTCCATTTTATAAAGGATATTCCATTCCATGCTAGTACAAAGGTATACCTTTGTTTCAAAATTTCCTTTTTCAGAGCCAATCATCAGAGTGTGTGAAATGCTCCCTGATTTAGCAAACATTTTAAATTAGAATCAGTATAATATAAAGCAAACAGATTTGGGAATGAAAGAAAATTTGATTTCTGACAAAATACAGTAGCGACATGCTAATAAAATGCATCTTCCAATAGCGAATTCCTGATTTTGAGTCAACTTTTTGTAACAGTACAATATTAGGGCCCTGTATTTTCTTTAATTATTATAATGAGCGCTCCAAAATACGTAGGCTATCAATTTAATATGCAGCATAGTATCTCGTGTTAAAAGGAAATGATATTGTCTGTATGATAGGGAGGAGTTTTGTACATGATGTACCATCAGATTAGGCTGTGGTAACGTTATGAATTATGAGCTGTCATCCAGTTTTTCATGCACTAAAGAATTTACTTCTTGGAAATGGGAGCTATAAATAAGGCAACAGATGTTTTTTATTGGCTCCAACTGGAACCTCTTCCCCCCCCCCCAATATGATATGAGTGAAAATATCTGTTATGTGCTGCTACTCTGTAAACTGCGTATGAAGTAGCATTTTCATTCGCAAAAGTTATGACTTTTTTCTACCAGATTTCTTTTATAAAAATCCAAAAAGAAAAATAATAAGAAGATGTAATATGCATTTTGGAAGAACTAAAGTAATAAATAAATATGACAAGCTTCCCAGGGCAATTGTGTATGTGGGGATATGTAACATACCATGAACATAAATATTTTTGTTTAAAAGCCAGACTGTACAACATCTTCAAACAAGGTCTGTGGTCCCTGGAATCAACAGTGAGCCTTCAATAATTGACACTGCCTAGAATTCCTTCTGATCTGCTAATCATTACTAATAATGGTGTGTGGGAAAGATCCTGGGCAGAGACATTGACAAAATAATGGTCAGAGAAGAGACAATATACCCTATAACTTGATAATGGATGGACAAGAAACTCAAGAGAAGAAAGAGCCTTTTTACTTCTTACCTTGAAATAAGTATATGTACCTCCACTGGAAACTATAATACATTTTTCCAAGATTATCTGACTATGTTTAAAAGAAAAAAAACACCTGCTCAGACATTTAGAACTGTGCAATATTTCTAGAAGTTAGAAATGTAATAAATCAATAAGAATATTCTTAATTATTCTGATTCAAAATTTGTAATTTACTTTACCTAGTAAGATGTAAAGATTTCTAAATAGACAATGTTCCAGTTTTTATATTCCCCAGTAAGTTTTAATATTATCAGCAGATAAACTTCAATATGTTCATCTGCCTACTCAAATAACACTATCCTAAAACAATCAAATAAAGAAGTGTGCACACATGTACTTTCCTATAATCTGTCAGAAGTTGCATTGCCAAGCACAAATGGATTCCTTCAGTAATTGCTTTTATATAACTCTACATTCACAATTCCTTGACATTCAAAAATTATAGTTATAATTATGTTCCGTCCATCTCTTGTTCATGGCTCCTATTCTCCCTCCCAATTTTTTTTAAATGTCATTTTTAAAAGCCAGAGGAAAAAAACAAGGAACAAAAATAGGTATGCAAATGAAAGCATTACATATAATGATATTCCAAAGAAATAAATGACTATATTTACAAATGAAGTTAAGTAAACTTCTATTTTGATTATTATATATGTTGTATACTGTTATGAAAAGCAAGATGTTTTATTTTAAAGAAGAAATAAATAAAGTTATTTTAAAGAAATTGGCAAAAAAAACTTTTAGAAATCTGGCACAGAATCATCTAATTTGAAAAGATACTCTCAGGATATTGAAAAGCTGAAAGACTAAAACAAGCATTTCACATAAAACAGGCATTTTGCATAAAGCATAAATGTATGGAGGAGACATTTTGGCTCCTTTTTATTCATGATATGGTGTATTTAGAAACATCCCTTTATTATCTTCATATAGTCACGTAATTTTTTGTTCCACAATGGAACAAAATCCACATTGTTAAAAGATTATAAAGATCCAGTTTGGGCTAGAAACTTGGAAAGTGAGTTGGCAGTATTTACTTCCAGTTTCGGGGGAGGGAACGGGACATCCATTGGGAAAATGGATTTGCTTAACGATTTTAGTGCTTTCTTTTAATGATTCTCATAAGAAATGCTTGTTAATTTTGAATCTAGCTTTACAATCACAATGACTTACAATCAAAATGATATATGACTCAGTTATAGTCCTAAGTTGAGGACTGACTTCGAGTATAGGGTACATAAAGTGAATACTATAGCCTTTATAGTCACTCACTTTGAGAAAAAAAAAATAGGTGATCAGTAATCAGAATACCTCAGAAATGCTTGCTGTGCTATGTATCTAGTGATGCAGTGGGACTTTCCTTTACTTTGCCCTATTCTGTACAAAACTTCAAATCTATTACAGAAGATCCCCAATGACATGTATGAGAAAAGGAGAGTTTGAAATGTCATGCTACATGTAATTATAATCTTTTACCAATATACTTGAGGAGACCCACAAAGATGGGTCTAAAGATGGGTATATTTACTTGGAGTAAATATACAGAAATAGTCACAAAAACAAGTTTGTGTTAAGCCCAGGAAATGCATGAGAAAGTAGCTGAAACTTCACTCTTAAGTCGCTGGGGTTTGAGAGAGAGGGAAGCAGATGTTCAAGATTCTGTTATGACAGTCTATGTGGTATAGTTCTAGTCAACTTTATGGTGTTTCTTTCCTGATGTATGTGTGATTGTGTGTGTGTCTATACTTACTTTTTATTTAAGCATTTTAATCCATATGAAAAACATGAGCTAGTTATAAGTAACTATTCTCACAGATGTTTTTCACAAATTTTTCCATCAATATTAGCTGAACCTAAAAAAATCAACCATTTAGCTCCTATGGAGTATTCAATAATACTTTCCAAACAGTACAGTATAGAACTCAAATTATTATTTGTGGGTATAGCAATAATTAATCCTGTTTTCTTTAGGCTAATAGCAATCCAAGGCTATTTTTGAAGTCCTATTTTATGCTACTTTCTCAGACAAAATCTGCAAATTTCTATGAAATAGATGAGAACAAAAGCAAGAATCTTGTGATAATTTTATTGCTAAAGTATTTTAGCCACTGAGATTTATGAAATAATGTCATCCTTGATTTAAAAAAGATTAGATTCTTTCATTTAAAATGGTATATATAAGATACATTACATAAGCTAAAAAAAGGTACTTTGTCTTTCTCTTCAATAAACTGACTCTATATGTGTGTTTTGGAGGAAACATCTGTAGTTTAAAAAACTACATCAACATATATCAATCTTCCCCTTTTCAAGTTAGCAATGCAATCTGAACAAAAATTTGTTGATAGTGGTTTTTATTTTAATGGTGCTTTCAACAATTATGTATGTATTTCTGTTAAAATACCTCAATTTGAAGTTTCAAGTATATTTCAGTAAGGATAGTAAATATAGATGTATAGTTTCATACAATATAAGAGTTTTATGCCCTTGGGCATAGAAAATTTACAGTGGGAAGTTTGATGTGGATTTGGAGCTTTTATCAATTATTTCTAAAAGATATTTAATTTGGTCAGTCACACAAAAAATACTGTTATCCTGCCTTCCACCACACCTAATTCACCATTATATCATTTTATATTATTTCATATTGGGGAAAGAAAAGAGAGAATATAACCTCTGCAAAACCAATCAATTAATATCACAAATACACACTGCAGAACAGGAATTATTGTTTGTTGCAAACAGAGAAATGGCTGCAGGATCCAATCTGGGTCAGTCCCTGGGACCAGAGGTTTTATCTTCTGAACTTTCGGACTAATGCTGGAGCCCATCCAAAACCTCTGGTCCCAGTGATTGACCCAGATTGGATTCTGCAACATTATCTTGGGACACGTATATTCATCTTCATTTGTGAGAGAAATGACTATTTAAAACTCGGGAAGATAGTAAAGCATATCTTATTAGAAAGCAGCGAGGGAAGGTTTCAAATGACAGACATGCTGATTAAATAGCAGCCAAAATTGACCTCTAGGCTATCTAGAACAGTCCAATAGATTATTCTAGCCAGTCATGCTTTTAAGGAGCTGAGACGCACCTGGAGTTTTCAAGGATTTTTTTCTGGCCTGTTGTATCTAACATGCTTTCCCATCCTCATTTAAATTGTTCTGCAATATCTCATCACAACATTTACCTTAAAAAGTATCAAGAGTTAACAGATCCATCTTAAAGTGTGCATAAGTTAGCAGATCTGTAAATAATACACTATAAGTTAGATGGTCCATCAATAGTGTACTAATTTAAAGATGCATTTTGTGTGAACTCTGAAGAGTGAATCACTAAAGACGGTTGCCAATGTATTATAAACAGGAAATGTGTTACATGAGATCTCTTTTTCATAGTGCGTAACCAGAACAAGCTAAAGATGCCTAGCAATTAAAATTATTCAGTTTAAAGAAGGTTATTACTATCACTATAAAAAACACTATAGCAAAAAAAAAAAGAAATTGCAAAAAACTAACAAACCACGAACTAGTACTTGATTTCTTTTTAACAAAAACTTTTAAATAAAAGCAGAATATGCAGCATTACTGCACTTGAGCAGTCCCTTTATTTGGATGATTAAATATCTATGGTAAAACAAAACAACTCTTGATATTTACCATTGTGTGAGTGAATGTGCATTCGTCAGCACTTTCTCCTACTGCCAGGCAAGATACTCAAGCCCACAGAGAGGTCAAGTCAAAATTAAATGCTGCCAGAAGAAAAAAAATCTTTCAATAATGCTTTTCATAAAATTTGCTTATATAGGCCAATTATATGCTGCTATTTTGAATTTGAAGCATCACATGAATTACAAGAATGTATATCAATGTACATTCATGTCTAGCTTAATATGTTCAAAAGCTTAAGATTAAACATACCATTTCTTCAGTTTGTCTCAAGGGAAAATAATAATAATTTTATAGATATAATAGTAAAACTTAACAAGAAACTATACAATTTTGATGTTTTGTTCCTAAGGTGAGTATTAAGATTAAAAAAATCATATGCACTTTTTCTATTTCTTAACAAGAAAAAAATCAATTTGTAATGACATTTTTATAATTTCATATTGCCCAAAACCCATAAAGGAATGAATAAACAGTATCTAAATTATATCCCTATAGGATTTTGACTTGGATGGGTTGATATTTCAGAGTGAGAAAGAATCAGGGCACCAGAAAGTAACAGTAGAGAAAAATCCAAATGTTAGCATTATTCAGAATGTAGGGAAATATTGATAGCATCAACATTCTTATGAAAGCATAGGCTTTCTTTTTTAAAATGGAATTTTTCCATAAACATTTTAAAGAAAAATTCCATGATTAAGTTTGCATCTATCCACATTAAGAACATAAAAAGAAAATAATTATTTTAATCAGACTTCATTTATTAAGCAACACTGAAGGAGGAAGCCTTAAGTAGAGTTGAATATGGAATTTTCCAATTTGAAATCAGAACTGAAATATCTCTTTCACTAAATCCCATAAGACTATCTTATATAACGCAGACCTGTACTTCAAGAATAAATCTCTGAGCATCCTAGGTTTTTTACACAAAAGGACAGAAGGCAGTGTTCATTTTGCAGCTGGTCAGTACAGGGTAATTTCCATTCCAGCAACAGTTGGGAGTAGACTGCTAGTTTCCAAGAATTATCAGATTTCCATTCTCAGAAATAACCTTTGAGATGGTTATAACAGCATCATGCAGTCAAAGGGGCAAACTTTGACTATTAATAAATGAAAGCCAAATGCAAACTTGTTGATTTAGAAATCCCGAATGTATAGCTCAGTGCAATTATGGCAAAATTATCACCTAGAACAAAAAATAATCAGGGTCTCAGCCAGTTCTCTAGATCAGGGGTTACCAACCTTTTGGACCTCAGGGACCACCAAATTCATAATTTTAAATCCCAGGGACCACGAACCGGTTCTGTGGGCATGACCTAATTTGTGGGTGTGGCTTGGTGGTCATGTGACTGGCTGGGCATGGCTTGTATGAAAATATTATATTTATATAAATATTGGATTTTTTTATTAAAAAAGAGCAACTTTTACCCAAAATCAGACAAAGCAGGCAGGCCGATTGAGTTGTTCCACAGAATCATTCAGTGATCTATCTATCTGCCATCGGCTAGCTCAGTCTCTCAAATTTTCTTGCCATGAATCTGCACTGAATAATAGAATCTTCAGTCCGAAGGGAGTTTTGACTGTGCTTAAAAGACTATCTGGAAAGCAAGAAATCCAAACATTTCCTGCTTTCAAGCTAATCCAAATCTCCGGGCACAGCAGAACACCTGATGGTCAGAAAAAAGAAAAATAGCAATTTAGCAGGCAAGTTTGCAGGATAAGGAATGAGTAGGCAGGGAAGGTTCCCGCAGGCCATGTGGGCAATGCAGCCTTCTGTTTCTGTGCAGCCTGGATTAATTGATTTGGGGGGGTGCTCTGGGGGTGAAATATTTCTGCGGCCCACCAAAATTTTCTCATAGCCCACCAATGGGCTGCGGCCCATCGGTTGGCGACTGCTGCTCTAGATAATCGTAGTTTCAAGATACAAGCCAACAAACATCAAGGTTTGAAGTGCTTTAATTTGTACAAGCAATGCACATCCCATCCAGTAAGAATAGTCAAATTCTGATCCAGGTTAACGCATAACTGGCGGGATCTGAGGTTAGTACGTATGAAGCCTGACATATGGCAGACAAATTGTGCTATTCATCTATTTGTCATCTATCAGGAACCTTATATAATATTCAGTTAGTGCCTATGATGAGTGAAAGATCTGTGCTAACTACAATGGCAAAGAATTTTGTATTCAGCAACAATATATACAGTATTAAAATGTTTATCCTGGTTTATATATTTTCAACCCAATTAGGTTAGGTTACTTACATTCCTAACATTCTCCCCTTTTGGGTAAGACAATATATAAAACCTTACATTCTAAGTCCATAATCTTCACAGCAAGCTTTATGCTTTATGGAGCCTTGGGCCTTTGTAAAATGATATGCTATATTGTTTTCTGACATACAGTATTCTA